>PVJH01002654.1:80281-162513 GCA_004026705.1 Nesogale talazaci | reverse complement strand
GTTATCTTGCAGGCTTAATTCGCATCAGTGCTGACTCACAGCCACCTCCTGGGATTTTCTGAGACTGCACGTGTCTACAGGAATGGAAAGCCCATTCGTTCTTCCTCTGGGCGGGCTGCTGGTTTCCAACTGTGGACTGAGAGCATTGCAGTCCAGCATACCACCGCTACAACACCAAGGCTCCTGGCGTTTGAGGATTAGAACTGAAAAAAAAAATGTGGCGAGCTGGATAAGACCGTGGGTTTCAAATTTCACCTACAGCAAAACTGGCCTGGAAAGAGACATAGCACTCCTGGCGAAACCCAACCCAGACTCTGTGCCTTGGGGTCCCAGCGACCCCACCAGGCTGGGGAGAACTGCTCTAGGGACTCTCTGAGACTGTAACTCTTTATGGGAGTAGCAAGACCCCCCCCCTTTCCTGTCTTCAGATGGGCCCTGACTCAGGGTGGTCCCAGTAGGGAGGGAGCACAGTGCTGTCTGAACCTGCCCCAAAGCCACCGTGAGTTCCCGCTGGACTGTTTGTACTGACTGCTCTTCCCAAAGAGATCACCAGACCTTTCTCTTGTTCAGCATTGTAGCAACAACGAGCTTCCCCTGGCAGACAAGCCAGGAGTGGAACCTGAGTCTCTTGCTGAACCACCACTGCTCAGTGTACAGGAGCTAGCTGGTCATAAACTAGTGGCTAATCTTTGGGAGACTTACTGTATGCCTCTGAGCATTGCCTAAGACTGCCTACCAAATTACTAAACTGGTTTAAACTAGTTTGGGGAGGGGCCCTGCTCCCTCGGGAGGTTCAAGGGGGCCATCGGCCTGTGTCTCCCTCCTGGCGTCTGGGGGTTGCCTAAAATCCTTGCCATTCCTTGGCTGGCAGCTGCAGCACTGCACTCTGCTTCCTCCACTTTCACACAGCTTCCTTCTTTGTGTTTCCCCCACGCCATCGGATCACTCTCTCCTGGTGTGTTAGTCCAGGTAGACTAGAGAAACATATTCATGGACACACATGTGTGTCTAAGAAGAACTTTATATACAAGAGCAACCGTACATTGATAAAAAGATCCCAGCCCAGTCCAGATCAAGTCCATAAACCCAACATTAGCCCAAATGTCTGATACCTCTCCAGACTCTCAAAACACATGCAATGATGCCGAATGCAGGATGATCACAGCCCCTTGATGCGAAGTCTTGTGAATCTAGTGGTGGTAGAAGCATCTCAGTGCTGGTGTGGGTCTCCATGTGCCTCCTTCCGCTCCAGGGCACTGGCGTAGTTCCATGTGTCTTATCAGCAGGACTGCCTGCCAGGGAGTGTGCCTGTGTCCAGTCTCCAGCAAGTCATTTATCTCCTTAGTGCCTCCAGAGGAGGTCTTAAGCTGCGACCTGTTGACAGGCTAACCTCCACCCTTTACCTTAGTAGTCTCAAATTAACAACAGATTATACAACCACCCCTACTGATAAGGACTCCGGTTGGTGGATTTTGTGTCTACCTTAATCTGGTATGAACTAGCTTCCATTTGGTGGCATCTGCAAGATCCAATTTCTAATTCAGTTTACAAGCACATGGTTGTTAAGATCTCAGGATATCTTTTGAAGGACACAATTCAAGCGATTTCTGGGCATTAACTCCTTTAGCCCTTGTATGGGAATTTTACTGTTTTTCTCACCTTATAGGTGATAACATGGAGGCAAAGTGAAAATAAGCAAGCCAGGCAAATAGTCTAGCTGTTAGGGGCAGTGGGGGCATGTGCGTGATCACACCGTGGGAAAACTTTGTTGAATTGACAGGCAGCAGCCTTTCTTTCTGGATGGAGGGCCCAGAGCCCACAAGTCGGGGAGAAGACTCCAGGGTGGGATTCCAATCCCTCTTTCCCTCCTTCTAGGTTCAAGCTGCCAGTGGGTCAGGGCCCTGCCTGATGGGAGTCTGTGAGTGTGACCATTGTCGGACCCTGCCACGTACCAGACTTGCTCATTGATAGGGTCCTCTTTTGCCCACGGGTTACTGGATCGAGCAAAACTGGGGCTGGAGAGTGACTCAGCCTTGTTGGTTTGCTAAGAACAACACTCCAGGCAAGTCCATGGGTATATTGAGACCCAGATCTGGGCGCTAAGGGCAATGTTTTGGCATCTCAAGAGGCTGAAGGTGGATCCCAAGGGCCTCTCCGTATGCACTCAGGCAGATGAGGAGGTCCCTCCAAACCAAGGAGGCCATGGAATGTGTGGTCAGCTTCTGGTTTCAAATTTAAGCAGCAGCATGGTGGCAAAGGAGAGGCCTGGTCTTGAGCACCAGACAGACCTGCAGCCCTATCTATGCCCTCCTCCTACTCCTGGTGAAAATGTGGCGGCCTCTCTACCCAGAGGGATAAAGGGGTTGTGCATGGTTCCAGTGAATTGGTGTCCAATTGATTCTGACTCAAGGCGATCCTGGATGTCTCAGAGCAGAATTGGGTTTCATAACACAGTCTAAGGTGGAATGTCTTTTTTTTTTTTTTTGTGGGCATCACTGCCTCTGGTGTTCGTGGGCGCCACCCAGCACCACTCCCGAGAACCGCCGTAGAATTTGAACTGCCAAGCCCGCGGGCCGCAGTCCCGCACTCAACTACTTATGCCACCAGAGCTAAGGCCATGGAATGTCTTTTAAAAGTGGATTGTCAAGGCTTTCTTCCGAGGTGCCTGTTTTAGTTACATAATCTTGTGTCAGCTTGAGGGTATTAAGACCGAAGAGTTATAATGAAAGTGAAAGAGGCCAGTGTACATATATTTATATGTTAAGTATTAAGATAGTAGATGGATGGATTAGACAGGTCCTCTAGAGAAACAAAACCAAGACACTGGTCATTCTCTTTATATATTTATATAGATAGAAGAATATATAAGATAAGAAATAAACAGTTAACTAATCTATAAAGCAGTACAAAAGGCTCAGTGCAACTCACTTGTGTGAGACAGCTAGTAGACTGGCTGTCCTTGGAGTCTTGAGGGCCACCGAGTAGTCCTCTGTAGAGCAATTCAGGATATCTGGTCACAAGCAGCAAACAGCAAAGCAGGTCCAAACAGATGACAGAGTCCAACAATCCCCAGCTCAAGAGATATATATTCCAGAAGCGTGGTGAAGCAGGGCTTGAAGAACCTTACCTCACAGCAACACAGGCCACTGATGAGGTGTTCCACGGGTAGTGTCACTTGGAGATCGAGGCACAGGACGAACAAGGCAGCTGGCTGGTCTGAAGATCCAAGAGCAAGAGAGCAAGGGCGGTGTCGGCCCTTCAATTGATCTTGTGTGTTCATTGACCATTCTGTGATTCACAACAGAATCACCTACCTTCTTTGGCCATGTTGGCACAACAAGCCTACCTATCACAATGAACTTTGGGCCTCTACTCAAGGTTTCTCTTAACACAAAAATACTTTGTTCTACTAATCTGGCACTCATTGATACCTTCCTGACAGGATTGCTGAAGACAAAATGGGCACGTAAGTAAATGTGGTGAAGAGAGTGGATGGTGCCCATTCATCAAAAGATATAATGTCCGGGATCTTAAAGGCTTGAAGTTAAACAAGCAGCTATTTAGCAAGGAAGCAAATAAACCCACATGGAAGAAGCACACCAATCTGTGTGGTCATGAGGTGTTGATAAGATCAGGTATCAGGTATCAAAAAATCCAAAAAAACAATTATATTGATTTGAATGAGGGGGTTTGGAGTGGACACTCAAGGCCCATCTGTAGACAATTGGGCATCCATCCCCCCACAGAATGGTTACAAGGAAGGGATGATTCAACCAGTTTGCAGTATAGCACCAAGGAAACACATATCATTCCTCTAGTTCCTGAATGCTTCCTCCTCACCCCCCACCCCTTTACAATGACCCAGTTCTAACTTAAAAATATGGCTAGACCAGAGAACACACATTGGTACAGATAAGAGTTCTTGACACATGAAATTCAGGACAGATAACCCCCTCAGGAACAGTAGTGGGAGTAGTAGTATCATGAGGGGAAGGGGATGGTGGGGGAGCGGGAAAGGGAAGAAAGGAGGAACCTATCACAAAGTTGGGTTTGTAGCCCCCCTCCCTGGAAGGGATGAATAGCAGAAATGTGGGTGAAGGGAGACTATGTGCAGTATAAGATATGAAATAATAATAACAATATATAATTGATGAAGAATTACAAGGGTGTGAAGGTGGGGGAGGGGGGAGAAAAAGGTAGAGATCATACCAAGAACTGAAGTAGGAAGAAAAGGTTTTGGAAACAATGGTGGCAACATATGTACAAATATGCTTGATACCATTGATGTATGAAATGTTATAAGAGTTGTCAGAGCCCCCAGTAAAACAATTTAGAAAAGAGGGAAAGGGTAGAGGCTAGCATGTCAGTCAGGTCACAGGCTGATGTGTCCTTGTGGGTGTGGCCTTCTTATGAGGATTCTGGGAACTTCCTCTCATCCTCCCTGGAGGTGGGACATAGTCTCTCTCTGCTTCACATTTCTGTTGACCAGCCACATGGAGCCATGATGATGGGAGCCAGAGCCCTGGAGATGCTTCCACTGTTATTGGATTCAAAAGACTTTCCACCCACCAGCCTGTGATCTTCCTGCATTTGGCATCGTTGCATTTGCCGTGTGAGTATAACAGGAATTTATGGACTAGTATGGGGCCCATAGGCTTCTGGACTTGATCTGAACTGGGCTGGGATGATTCCTCAGTTTATAATTGTTCTTTTAGATAAAGTTCTCTCTCACACCCATATAAGTGTCCCGGGATTTGTTTCTCTACTCAACCTGGACTAACATAGTACCTCTGGGTAGACTTCAACTGCCTGCCTTTGGGTTAGTAATGGGACACATTAATTGTGTGCCCCTTCCTTAGGTCTGTAATACTAGGCTGTATCCGTGTTACTCCTCCATTGCACAGCCTGCCTCCTCAGCTGTGAGGGAAGCTTCCTCCAGCCTGCCCGCAGGCCTGCGTCCAAGAACTGAAACAGGTTCCCAGAGAGAAGACAGCCTGGAGCTGTGAGCAGGGTTGTGCATGCTGTGAGCGATTGCCTGGCTCAGAAGGGGGAGGCATGTTTACAGAGCAGTCAGCCTCTCCCTCCAGCCGGTTCCTTTTATTTAAAGTGCTCGCCCAAAGATACCCACAATCTCGCCTGCCTTCTCTTTTCTGTGCTTTCCTTGTCTGCTTTCAATGGAGATATTTTTTGACAAGGGCTGCGGCGGGAGCTGAGATGCCTTCTTGAGGAAGCCACGGGGCACTGGCAGCACATATTCCCTTCACTCCGTGAGGAGCTATCGACGCAAAAATCAACAGAAAACAGGAATCTCTGCTTTTCTCTCATTCCTCTCAAGGTCCTAGAGCAGAAAAGCATTTGCAACTTTGTTGGCCTTCCCTGAGCTGGGAAAGAGACCTCACCTCCTCTCCCTGCACACACTGCAGTCAGGGGGCTGGGGCGCCAACGAGCAGGTGGGGGCAAGCGTCCTTCTGATATTGTGTTTATCTTGTCTCCAAATTTGGGGCACAGACAAGCAATGCAGCTCGGAGACACTTGGGTCCTACTGAGTTATATTACAAAGAGCTCCAGCCTGGGTTTGCTCGGAGCGCTGAGCCATCCAGGGCCAGGCGGGTCCCAGTCGATTCCGGGATGAGTGCTGAGCTCACAGTCTTGCAATTCCGCTCTCTCCAATGACCTTGCTTCAATGAATTGAGGGCCCGAGAGCCAATGTCTCCCGTTGACCAGTTTGGGGCCAGCAGATCTTTATCGTGCATCAGTGACCTCCTCCAGTTACTAAGTGCCTGCCCTTGGCTACCAGGAGCCCTGTGCCATAGTGGTTACGGGTTAGGCGGCTAACTGCCAGCAGTTTGAAACCAGCTGCTCCATGGGAGAAATACAGGGCTGTCTGCACGCCCAGAGATGCCTACAGTCTTGGATACTCACAGGGGCAGTTCCACCCTGTCCGGCAGGGTTGCTGTAAGTTAGAATAGAATCAGCGGTAGTGAGTTTGTCTTTGGTTTGGGTTTACCCTTGACTTCAGGGGATTTCAAGAAAACAGTAGGGGAGCAACAAGAACCAGCCTTTGAGTTTTTACCCTAGGACGGTCACTGCTGTATGCGCTTTCTCAGTGCGAGCACCTTAGATCTCTGGGAAGTCCCATCAGATTGAAATGATTCCTTCCCCCATCGTGCAGATGAAGAAAACAGAGGTCCAGAGAGATTCAGCAACTCCTCTCAAGTCCTGAAGCTGAACACACTGTGACTCAGACTCAGGCCAGGGCCTCCAGGCCTACACACTCTTCTGAAGGCTCCCTTGCTGACAAGGGGGCCACCTGGGGAGGGTCACACTCACACACCTGGTGAGGACAAGTCAGCGCGTTGAATCACTGAGTATTGAGACCCTGACTCAGGGGTGGATTGCAAGCAGCCTGAGCAGGGCTGTGGTAGGTTTCCTGAGGGGCCACTCTCCCTATCAGTGTTTTCTACAGCGTTTGCTCCAGCTGCAGGAAGCCTGTGGCTTGGTGGGCAGGATGCATTGTGACAGCAGCATGTTGAGAGATGTCAGGCAGGCACCACGGAAAAATACTGGACATCTCACTTACAGGAAGCATCTAGAAGTGGAGATGTGTAGAGAGCTAAGTTCATTCGTAGTCATCAAGAAGGAGAAAAGAGGTCTCATTGCTTAGGGGACACTAAATGAACACAACAATGACAAACACTGCCGTCAAGCCCTTTCTGACACCTGGTGATGCTATAGGACAGGGTAGAACTGTGGTCCTTGAAAGGGGTAGAAAGTGTCCTCTCTCTCTCCCAAGGAACAGCTGGTGATTTCAAACCACTGACTGTGCGGTGAGCAACCCAATGACAATCACTCTGTCTGCTGCCAGGGCTCCTCCAGGGATGCACAGTGTCTGTAAGGGTGATAGGAAGGAGTCATGGAAATGAACATGTCAGGTGACTCGTCACTGACTTCTGCAGAAGGAAGGATGTGGAAAGATAGCCCTTTCCTGGCATCTGGTACCAGGAGTAGGGTACTAGAGAAACATGAAGATGGAGAGTGAATCCTTCTTTGACCTCTCCTCGATGATAGTTCTTCTTTGGCTAGCCAGAGGTCGGATATGACCAGACAGTTTACTGAGTCATTTTCTGGAAACATATTGGAAATTAATTTTTTTATTTCAAAAAAAAGTCACCAACCACCTTGAGCAATGATGAAAAAGCAAGAAAGCAAGAGGTGTTCCTGCTCCACAAATTACAAGCATTGTAGAGAAGTGCTTTGGAAAGTACATTGCACAGAATACTTGAGCTCTGGAGTGTGAATGTGTCTTCAGGAAAAGAAGTCCTCAGCAATCACATTCATTTGCAAAACGTCCTTTCTTGACTGCAGGCTTCCTCAGGACCACCACCCATCACCTCCTCAGGAGGATGCTCCACCTGTTTTGGCTTCAGTACAAAGTAGTCTATTGAAGTGGTCCTTCCATTGTTGCTCTCCAGGGAGATAAACACTGCTGGATCACAGGTGGTGTAGTGGGGTATGCCTTGGGCTGCTCATGGCAAGGTCAGCGGTTCAAAGCCAACAGATTCTTGTGGGAGATAGAAGGGGCTTTCTCTTCTTTTAAAGTGGTACAGCCTGCCCCACAGGGACAGCTCTATTCTGTCCCACAGAGTGACAGTGAGCAGGAATTGACTCGATGGCAGTGAGAGTTGACACAAATGTAAGGGGCATGCTGATCGCCAAACAATCGTTCTGTGGAAATGGACAGGCTGTGTTATGAGGTGAGGTTTCCCCAAGATGTGACCAGGGTACCATTATAAGGTGGTGTGTCTCAGTCAGCTTTCTGACCACCACCAAGTGGAGGAGAGCGCTCACCCAGGGATGGAGGATCTAGGGAGCCAGCAGTAAATGGGTGGTCAAAACTGGTAGGAAAGGCTGATAGGAAGAGGGGATTGACTCCTACCCCATCCCAGTCCAAGCAAGCAGGCATGAAGGCGAGGAGAGGAGGACACATTCTCAGGACACACAAATGGGATCATCAGATTCATCTAACAGAGAGCAGGCATCATACATCAAAGAATAAAAAAAATAATCGTATCATGAATCGTATTGTGAATGAGGGGGAATGCAGAATGAAGACCCAAAACCCATCTGTAGGCAACTGGACATCCCCTTACAGAAGGGTCATGGGGAGGAGATGAGTCAGTCAGGTTGTAATGTAACAATGATGAAAGATACAACTTTCCTCTAGTTCTTAAATGTTTCTTCCCCCCACTATCATGATCCCAATTCTACCTTATAAATCCAGCTAGACCAAAGGATGTACACTGGTACAGATAGGAACTGGAAACACAGGTAATCCAGTATAGATGATCCCTTCAGGACCAGTGGTGAGAGTGGTGATACCGAGAGGGTGGAGGGAAGGAGGGGTAGAAAGGTATCTACATGATTATAAGGATCTATATATAACCTCCTCCCTGGGTTACAGATAACAGAAAAGTGGGTGAAGGGAACTGTCAGACAGTGTAAGATATGACAAAATAATAATAATTTATAAATTTTCAAGGGAGAGGGGAATGGGAAGGGAGGGGGAAAAATGGGAACTAATACCAAGGGCTTAGGTAGAAAGCAAATGTTTTGAGAATAATGAGGGCAACAAATGTACAGTGTGTTTGACACAACGTATGCATGTATGGATTGTGATAAGAGTTTGAGGAGACCTCAATAAAATGATTCTCTAAAAAAAGATAATGCTT
Source organism: Nesogale talazaci (assembly GCA_004026705.1). Lineage (NCBI taxonomy): Eukaryota > Metazoa > Chordata > Mammalia > Afrosoricida > Tenrecidae > Nesogale > Nesogale talazaci. The sequence goes on along the minus strand of PVJH01002654.1, from coordinate 153,784 downwards.
TGAAAATGACGATGGTAGCATATGTACAAGTTTGCTTGATATACTTGATTTAAGGACTGTTAAAATATGTAAGAGTCCCCAATAAAATGATTTAAATAAAAAAAATATTAAAAATAAAAAAATTTCCCTCTAACAACAGTTGTTGACTTCTGGGGAAGCCCGGCCCAATGGGCAGAAACAAGTGGCGTGGGTCCTTGTCTTCAGGGACTGCGCCACTAGGGGGCAAGGGAAGCTAGCAGTTTCAATTCAGATCAGGTGTAAACATGATTAGAACCGTGAATGCAGAGAGGGCCAAAAGGAGTGGGGGCTCAAAGGGGCTTCCCAGAGAGTGGAGCTTCTCAGTGAGGCTTTAAGGATTGGGGGAGAGTGAACAGTATCAGACACACCTGGAAATTGGGACAGAGAATGGGGTGGTGGAGAAGCTGCAAGGTGTTCCATCTAGAGTGAATGAAGGTGCCCGTGGGTAGTGGGGAGGAAGATGGATCAGGATTAAGAGGTTCAGGGCCTTGGAGCAAGGGAAGGTCTTGGACTCACCTTGCAGGCTGTGGAGATGCATGGGGCATGGGGTTTGGCTTCCAGAGGCAGGCTAAGCTGAGTCCAAGTCCTGGGCCTACCCGTTCTCACCATACCACCTTGGGTAGGCTATTTCCCAATGTGGAACCTCAGTGTCACCCTCAGTCTGAAGGAAATATTTGATAGGAGCCCTGGGAGGCTGTAGGTGACAGGTAGCAGCAGGTAGAGCTCTCCTATTGTGAAGAGGCTTTAGGAGCTGGCTCTGGAGTCCATTGAAGGCAATTCAACTAAGTCTCCACCCCCTGGGGAACTTTGTCCACCTCACCAGACCTCCATTTCCCATCTCTTCACAGAGATGTTCCAATCATCCACTGTCTCCCTCACAGGGTTGGGGTGGGGCTGGAGGGGCAACTACTGGGCCGGGAAGAGGTGAGACAGAGGAGAACCGCAGGGAAGAGAAAGAGAGAGAGAGAGAGAGAGAGAGAGAGAGAGAGAGAGAGAGAGAGAGAGAGAGAGACAAATGTCCCCCAAGAAGACTGACAGATAGGATTCCAGTGGCCATGCTTGCAGGGTGATACTCTGAGTAATTTCTACAGCTGTCTGGGGGAGCAAGTGTCTTGCGATCCTTTGCTCACCAAAAGATTGGCAGAAATGATGACAACCTACATGTGTGTCCTTCTTTCTAAATTTCTCAATTCCAGCCTTTTTCTCGACCCGTAAGTCTCCCCCACCCCTACTTGCATGGTCGCACCATTCTTATGGAGAAGCACCTGTGATCCACATCTGTGTCATCGTGCACCACGCTGGGGAGACAGACCCGTATCAGGAATCCCCCGCCCCCCAGCATTGCCTGCTGCTTCCCCAACAGCAGGGCATCAACTCTGCTCTCCTCCACTCTTAACTGGCCTAGCTATTGGTGCAGGCAGGCTGAGGGCTGCTTCCCACCAAGCCCAGTGTCAGCCCCTCAGATTCAGCGCCTGGAGCCCCACTGCACCAGAGGTTCTAGCAAGAGATTGTTTCACGGCCTGATCCCCTGTGAGAATGAGGGAGGACTCTGCAGGCTGCTGTGTCTGGAGAATTGCTGGATGACTTCGAAGGGCACAGGGCCAGGCCCAGGCAACAGAGATGGCCCAGGGGGTTCTACCTGTGGCCTCTCTTTGCTGTCAGTCCTTACCGAGAACCATGGTGGCACAGACCTGGGCATTGTGACCTCTTCCCTTGCTTTTTATTGTGAGCAGCGGAGTGGGCATTCGAACCTGACTGCACACACACAATGCAGTCGGCCCTCCATGGGTTCAGCATCCCCATATCCAATAACCCCCAGAGGGAACCTCTCCAGAGGAAGAGAAAGGACAGCAATGAAGGGTCAGAGCAATCTCTCAAAGGCTATGAAGGATCATGGCAGTCAGGCTGCTTACAAAGTATTCACCTGGCTTTAGGCGTTGAAAGTCCTAGAGCGCTGAATTTTAGAGTCTAGGGGAGGTGGTGTTCGGGTCACGTGCAAAGACTGCACTATCTTAATACAAGAGACTTGAGCATCTGTGGGACTCTGGTATCTGGGGTGGTCCTGCAACCCATCACCTCAGACACTGAGAGATGACTATTCCTGAAACTGGTTCTTGTCAGCTGTCCAATGAGCACTGACTCGTGGTGAACTTACTTCCATTAGGATAAAACCTTGTTAAGTTTTAGGACCCTGGTGGCAGAGTGATTCCATGTTGGGCTGCTAACTGTGATGTCAGGACTGTTACTGTCAACCTGATAGTCATTTCAACTTCTAGACTCATGCATGTATAAAATGTGTGGAAATTGCTTATATCTTCACAGGGAAAGAGGGACTGGACTTCAACCCAGTGCTCGGAGATATGAATGCAACATACCGGCATGAAGTGGGGAACCAGTGGAGAGGTCTGAGGGGTGGGTGGCCCCAATCCCAACTACTTGGACAGTCACCCCCCACCCCCGCTGAAGAATTCATTTCAGAGGAAAGAACTGAAGCTACAGCTCAGGGAGAGGGACATGTCTGATCAGAGCACACAGGAGCAAATGAAGGGGGAGGAAGAAAGGGTGAAGCATATCCTGGCCCACTGAGCCTTGAGGATGATATCCCTGCTCAGAGCAGCCAAGGCACAGAGAGGACCATATGGCTGGTCTCTTTATGAAACACATCATCCCTTACTGACCCATAATGTGATGGGGGACAACACTGGAGACACAGTTTGAGAATTGTGCCTGATCTGACCCCACCACACTGAGATAAAACATGAAGGACTTTCAGCAGAACAAGGGGAGTCGAGAAAGGAAGTCCAGAGGGAGTACCAAAAGTAGACTTTGGAGCCAGGGGCTGGTACCCCATCAGACTTGACTGGAAAATACCCCTAAAGGTCAATAAACAGACCTTGAACTATTTATAGGTTTTTCTTTTGTCACTTTTGTTGTTGTTGTTGTCTTTTTGTTTTCTCTTGGGGATTTTTCTTGCTATATCTTGTTTTTTGTGTATATTATTATCTCTGCAGGTCTCTCTAGATAAAATAGGCTGGATACACAATCTGGAGGACAAAACAATGGGACTGATGATTCTGGAGGGGACATGGAGAGGGGGAGGTGGGGAAAAGGAGGTGGTTTTGGCCATCCCAGGTACAAGGAAACAACAAGTGACCCAAAATCAGTGGCAAAGAGGGTTCTAAGAGATCTCATAGGAGTTGATTAAGGGGAATGTAGCCAAGAGGAATTATTGAAACCCAAATGAACACTGAGCATGATAGTGGGGCAAGAGGAAAGTAAAAGGAAATAGAAGAAAGAACTAGGAGGCAAAGGGCATTTATAGAGGTCTGAATACAGGATGTATATATGTAAACATATGATGATGGGGAAATAGACCTATGTCTTATATTTATAGGTTTTGTATTAAGGTAGCAGATGGCCCTTGGGCCTCCACTCAAGTACTCCCTCAATGCAAAATCAGTTTGCTTTATTAAACTGGCATTCCATGATGCTTTCCTTCCTGACATGATTGCTGAAGACATACAGGTACATAAGCAAATGTGGTGAAGGAAACTGATGATGCCTGGCTATATATATGCTATTATAAAGATATAACATCTGGGATCTTAAAGACATGAAGGTAAACAAGTGGCCATCTAGCTCAGAAGCAACAAAACCCACATGGAAGAAGCTCAGAAGCCTGTGTGATCAAGAGGTTTCAAAGGGATCAAAGAACAAAAATTCATACCATTGTGAATGATGGAGAGTGCAGATTGGGGACCAAAACCCATCTGTAGGCAACTGGGCACACTCCTCCAGAAGGATCTTAGGGAGGAGAGGAGTCAGTCAGGGTGCAGTGTAGCAACAATGAAACATACACCTTTCCTTTAGTTCTTAAATGCTTCCTCCCCACCCCACTATCATGATCCCAATTCTATCTTACAAATCCGGCTAGACCAGAGGATGTACACAGGTACAGATACAAACTGGAAACACAGGGAATCTCGGACAGATGATCCCTTCAGGACCAGTGGTGAGAGTGGCAATACTGGGAGGGTGGAGGGAAGGTGGGGTAGAAAGGGGGAGCTGATTATGAGGATCTACATATAACCTCCTCCCTGGAGGATGGACAACAGAAAAGTGGGTGAAGGGAGATGTCAGACAGTGTAAGATATGACAAAATAATAATAACTTATAAATTATCAAGAGCTCAGAGGGGAGGGGAAAATGAGGAGCTGATACCAGGGGCTCAAGTATAAAGCAAATATTTTGAACACGATGAGGACAACAGATGTACAAATGTGCTTTACACTATGGCTGGCTGGCTGGCTGGATTGTGATGAGTTATAGGAACCCTCAATTAAATGATTTTTTTAAAATGTATGGAAAGTATAGCTTTTTTCTCTAAAATCTCTCATTTACCAATTCATGCATCATGACACCCTGTCTTTCCCGCCCCTCCTCCCATATTGGCATGATATCTTCTAGAATTGTTTGCTGAGCTGGAAGCATATTATCTTGGAGGAAACATAATGCCATGAGGGCAATCATAGCTGATCAGTTAGCTGATTTCTTTAGAGCACAAGGAATTGAGGAAGTAGAAGAGGAGATTGATACATTGTGAGGAAGTGGAAGCAGATATCACAGGCTGGGAGGGGATGGAGGGAAGAGATAAGCATGTTGCCTTGAGTCTACTTGGGAACCGGGGACCAGTAGGCCAGCAGGGGCGGTGTCAGAATCTGACCAGGGCAGGAGCTCCTCTGGCATCCCATTGGCTCCACAACTCAAGGTGAAGGTGGTTTCTGTTCCTGGTCCAGGAGACATATTAACTAGAGTCTGATGGACAAGAGGCAGGACAGCCCTGGGGCCTGAGTCAATTGCTGTCTACCCCAAGGCTGTCACTCAGTGAAGACTGACCACAGATGCTAATGCTTTTGCTTAGGAAAAGGCCTGCTTAGCCTGGGCTTGTTTCTTGCTCCCTGCCTGAACACCAGACAAGCATGGGGGAGTCAAGAGGAGAAGCCAGGTGGGACTGCAGGAGCACTGGCAGCCAGGCTGCTCTTGAAAACCTTTCCTCAAGTCCCCTCAGGCCACGGCTGGAGGGACACCGGCAGAAGTCCTTTCCAGAGCTGTTTGGCAATAGGTTCGAAGGATGTTAAAACCACCTGCAATTTCTGGCTCTGCTTCTAAGAACCTCTTCCAAGGAATTAAATGGACAGATATGGCTCCCTACACCTAGATGTTCAATGCACATCATTTGTGACTAGGAGAATTGGATGTAATTTCCACGTACCCAAAGTGGGAGCCAACTACAGGCTGTCTACCTTCTAACTACTATCGTGCAGATGGTAGGAATATGTTACAAAGACTTTACATTAATATGGGGAAATGCCTATAGCATGATAATAGATTAAACACACACATACGCGCACACACACACACACACACACAATAGTGGTTTCTGCTTCTACTTCCTCACAGTGTACAAAATGTTGGCCATTGTGGGCGATTGTAAAAATGTCACTGGACTTTGCAGTCCAGCTCTCAGTGTTCCCTCTCTCCCTGGAATCCGGGCTGGCCTTGTGCTCAGCTTTGGTTAACACGATGTGAATGAGTCAGTGTCAGTTCTAAAGCTGGCCGTCCAGATGCCTGGTAGCTTCTGCTCCCCAGTTAGTTGCCTTTAGAACCTGGCACCAGGTGAGCAAAGTCATCTCCTCTGCTGAGCGATGCCTGACCTGCCAGCCCCTGCCATCCCAGCTGATAACCAGCTGCCTGCCAGCCGCCCCTCCTCACACACTCCAATCTAACCCACTGCCCCTGAGCTGATTCAGACTTAGCGCGACCCAAAGACAGGGCTTTCCAAGAAGGTACATCTTAAAGATGACAGCCTCATCTTCTCCCACCAGATCAGTGGGTGGATTTAAACTCTGGCTTCTGCATCTAGGAACCTATGGCCTATTCTCCAGTACCATCAGGACTACTGAATGGTCCTATGATCATAAACTAGAAAGCACGGCTTTCCTTTCAACACAGAAAAAGCATCACACCTCTAGTTCATAGCGAGCTTCTTATATTCTTCCTCCCCTGATTGCACCTAATTGATGCTGCTCCCGATAACCCCCACCTCCTGTACAATTGGACAAAATATTCAAGGGCGCCTGCTTCACGTGGACTCTCCTTCTGCTATGTCCCGTCTTCTGTGGTCTTACAGCTGCATTGCCTGTCTGCCCCCAGGCTCTCTATCCTTGCTCTCCCTACCCTTATTTGTGTGTGTGCTGGTGGTTGGGAGGGCGCAGGTGAGTGAAGGGGGAGGAGAGTCTGAGGGTCTCTGTCTAGGGTTGGGAATAGGAGTAGGGAAGAAGCAGGGTGGTCCCTATAGATAAATTTTCACAGTTTTTATTCCCAGTGCGCAACATGTTATAGTTGTTAACTGTCACTGGGTTGGACCTGACCAAAGACAACCCCCTGTTGCTGCCCTTTTCTGTGCCATCTCCTGATGGATTACAGATCAGTCCATTGTCGTCTGAAGGGTTCTCAGTGACCAAGCTTTGGACATAGGTCACCAGGCCTTTCTTCCTACTCTACCTCAATCTGGAAGCTCTGCCGAAACTGGCTCAGCATTAGAACAACACCCTTCATTGTCAGACAGGTGATGGCTATGCCTGAGGTACAGTGGCTGACACCCAACTCAGTCTCCCTGTTTGGAAAGCAGGAACTGCCAGAGAACCACCAGAGCCCGAGATTAGCAGCAGATGGTGTGCAAACTTCCATGATAGGGCAGTGCCATGGGAAAGAGGACCACTGATGCCTGCTGCTGTGGATACCCTTGAGGCTTTTCAGATGCAAGTTACTCCACTGGACAGAGTCCATGCGACTGACCCTTAACACACTCGTGGCTTACATGTCTACCTGATCAGAATGTCAGATGTGTCTTCTGCAGGTTTGTTGGATGGCTTCAGACTCCTAACCATTCTGTTAGCAGCTGAGTGCTTCACTGTTGTACCATACCATGTTCTTAGAACATACCATGTTCTAAGCTGACCTTTAATCAACATTTTTAGAATCCTGACTTATCTCAGTCAACCCACCCACCTTCTCTGAGCCTCAGATTTTTTTCTGAAAAAACTGGAGTGTCTGAGAGAAGGGATTGGATCAATAAAAGAGGACAAGCGTGAATGAAATGAAGGCAGTCTTGGTGAGCTCACCAGTGACGTCTGATGTTCCCTTCCCCAGTGAAGAGAAGAAACTACCTTCTCCAGACCCCTTGTAGCTGGTGAGACCACAGGAGTCGTTCCCAAGAATGGACTGTGGTTATAAATAATGCATAGTGTTTCCTGACCAGGTTGGTTCTGTAAGCATTACAAGCTCAGTTATCCACTTTCTCTCTCTGGGCCCAGTTGACCAGCTGGTTGATTCCAGCGCGGCAGCAAGGCCACAAGAGTCACAAGATAAAGAAGTCGCAAGGTAGAACCACCAGATGGTAGAACCTTAAGTGGGAGGAGTTCGAGTCTCCCAGTTACTACCTGTGGAGCCCTGATGGAAAGCTGACTACGTGTCATTGGGATGCGATTCGAAAGGTCGGCAGTTTTAAACCACCCAAAGCTCCTCGGGAGAAAAACCGGGGTTTTGATTCCCTTAAACAGTTACAGTCTCAGAAACCCACAGGGGTGGCTGTGATTCAGCAGTGACTAGACAGCAGTGAGGAGCAGTTACTACCTGAAATAGAACTCCCCTAGTCAGAACACATACGGTATATCAACTTCCCCTGAGTGAGGAACATACTTTTACTCTAAAAGTCCCCTTCTCTCTCAAGACTATTCATGGATGAACTGTATATTTGATATAATAATATGGTGCAAATGGGCTCTGACTTCAGATGTTGTAGAAATAAGGTGCATGTAGCTGGTGAATGTTGGTCCTCAAAAGATATGCCTGCATCCTAATTCCTATCACCAATGCATGCGACCTTATTTGGGAAAAGAGTCTGAGCGGATGTTATTACATGAAGGCTCCTAAGAGGCCATCTGGAATGAGCTGAGCAAGTCCCAAATCCAAGGAGATGTATCCTTTTAAGAAAAAGGCACAGGAAGACTGAGACACGAGGAGTAGGCTGTGAAGATGGAGGCAGAGATTGGAGCGATGCAGCCACAAACAACTCCTGGAATGGCCAGAAACAGAAAGAGGCCAGCAAGGGTTCTCTCTGAGCATCTCCTGCCAGCACTTTGATGTTAGACTTCTGGCTGACAGAACTGTGACAAAATAAATCCCTGGTGCTTTCAGCCGTCTGTCTGTAGTGATTTTGCAGCACGCGTTGGGAACAAAAACAGTGAGTCCGGTGATCAACCTTGGATATGCTACTAAGAAGCCCTTGGCTGAGGGGCATACAGGTCTGGAAACTAGCTCCTGGGGCCTCTGCACGCGCCTCTTTACAGACCTGGTCTTTTGGGACCTGGTGCTTCCCTGAGTGAAGTCACAGTTCAAATCTACTTTGGACTCTGGGGATAGCTTTACTGAGGGGGGATGCAGACCTGGGTGCCATGGGAGTGATCTTAATCTTCATAGTGACAGACACACATTTTAATGAATGTGGAACTGAAGGGATTAGAACCCTCTCTCTGCAGTGTCTCTTTTTAAAGGCCTCTGGGGGGCTGCTACTGGGACTTCTAGACAGCCCTGTGAGCAATGGAAGAACAAACCTCACACACAAGAAGTGGCTTCTGATAGCTTCTCCTAGGGTCCCGGACTCAGAACCTGCAAGGTGTTGAGAAGGTTGGGGAGGAGTGCCGGGGCAGTCACTGGGAGTGTCTGGATGTAGACTGGGGGAACTCTCTGGGATAACAGTGGAGAGAGGCTGTGAAAGAACAAGCAGAAAAGCAGTGATGAGGTAATGGAACAGCCGGCAGCGAAGGTTCCAGAGATGTCTGCTTAATAACATAGCTGTTAGTCATGTGCCGCGATTTAATTAAAGTGAATAAAGATGAAAGAGAATTTAAAATTTAGTTTTCCATTTGCATTCATTGTGTTTCAAGTGCCAAGGGGCCACAGGCAGCTAGTGGCTACCATATTGGGCAGCTGAGATTTCTAGAACACTTCCATTACTGCAGAGAGCTCCCTGGACTGAGATCAGACAAGAGAGGAGTCTTTGCTCATCAGAGACTGAGGGCCTGTCAAGGTTGCCTTGTGCTGAGTGTCTTCTCCAGGCATCCACAGTACGATGCAGTGGGCCAGGATCAAATGAGAGGAGGCATTGGGGGGCTGAGTGCAGAGCCTGTGCGTGCTAATGCTCAGGAACTGAGAGTGAGAGATCCACAGAATAGGAGGAAGGCAGACACCTGGCTGCATGGTCAGCTTGCAGGGGCCCCAGGCTAGCTTCTGACTCTCACCAGAGGGGACATTTTTTATGAATTCATTTTTATGAATTCAGCCAGCTCACCTAAAATTGGAATTGCGTATCTTCTCGGATCCTACATTGAGCACATCCCAAGATCCATCTTGAGGAAACATAGTGTATGGGATGGCACTAGGACAGGATAACAGTCATATGCCTACCAGGGAGTCTAGTTCATACAACAATTATTCTCCAACCACCGAAGCGAGTGATGAAGAAATTGGAAGATTTGTTCCACTTCTTTAACACAATATCAAAATACATGCATAATCACTGGCAATTAGAATGCAAAAGATGGAAACAAAGTGGAAGGGAAAACAATGAGAAAATACAGCATTGGCGATAGAACAAAGCTGGAGATCGAATGATTAAGTTTTGCAAGATCAATTATTGCTTTGGTTTGTCTTTTTTCCAGTAACATAAATGGTAACTTTGCACTTGGACCTCATTGAATTAAATGCTCGGGAGCAGATTGATGACGTTTGTAGGAAGGTATCCTGGCGAATCTCAATATCATCCAGCAGAGCGTGGCTGGAGGTAACTGTCGAGTGGACCATCCATTGCTCATGCTCCTTGGTGGTGGATGAAAGGAAAATGAAGTCCAGGATCACCTTAGTGTTTTCTCCATTATGTTTCCTGTTAGTCTGGTTGTAAGGGTTTTCATTTTTGCTTTTTACTGGGGTGCAATCAATACTGAAGACTGTCATCTCTAATCCTTTTCACTGAGTGCTTCAAGACCTCACGGTTTTCAGCAAGCAGCGTGGGTCACCTACCTATTGAAGGTTGTCAACAAGCCTTCCTCCATCTGTGATGCTTCATCCCTTTTCATACAGTCCAGCTTCTCAAACTATTTAACCACGACACAGATTGAATGGTGAAGGGACGCTGTCTTGACACATACCTTCCTTATTTTAAACCATACAGCATTCTGTTGTGCTGCATGCACACAACTGAGTGTTCTGAATTCCCATTCTTTACAATATAATTCATAGTTTCTTAGGATGCACATAATCAAATGCTGTCATGTTGCCAACAAAGGCACAGTAAAGACCTTTCTGGTCTATTCTGCTTTCAGCCAAGATTCATCAGACACCAACGTTATTCTTTTTTCCAAATCCACTTCAGAATCTGATGAGTTTCTGGCAGCTCCCTGTCAATGTATTATTAATTGCCCTCTGAAAACCTTTACCTGCATGAGATATTAATGATATTATCCCATGGACTTTGGACCTTTTATCAGGAGAGAGGATCGCTAGAGAAGAACATCATGGTTGGGAAAGCAGAGGTTCGGTAAAAAAGAGGGAGACTCTCAATGAGATGACTGGACACAGGGGTTGCTACAATGGGCTCAAACACAGCAATTATTTGTGAGGATGGAGAAGGACTGGGCTGTGTTTTGTTCTGTTGTCACTAAGGGGCCAGAATTTATTGAATGGCACCTAACAACAATAACACTTCCAGGAAAAGAGAAGAGACTGCAGCCTTTAAAAGGCTAATGTTCTTTGACTCTGCTTTTAAGAACCCATCCAAAGGAAATAATCAGAGGGGTAAGCCAAGACCTCTATTCAAATTCATCATTTGGAGAACAGTTTATAATAGCAAAGCATTGCAGTCAAGAGTGAATGTCTCATGAGATAAAAATATTGAAAGTGTAACGGCATGTCTGTGTGCAGGACCATTCAACAGAGAGCAAGGAGACATTATTTTGTAAAATAAATAGTAAGTGGGAAAGTGGTTCTATTTAAAACAAGTAGAACATATTAAAATACTATATATTACTAAATTTGTTTTTAAAAGCATTTCTATCTTTAGAGCATGAGCCAATATTTCCACTGTGGTTTCCTCTGGATGTGAGGTCTGATTGATTTTCATTTTCTTCTTTCTGTTCCTGTACTTCAAAAATTCTCTGTATCTAGCCCATTTCTTTGCAAATAATAAGTATGGCACACACACACACACACACACACACACACACCAAATTGTATGCCTGCTGATCTCTCAGGCCCACAGGAGGAATGATAGTCTATGACTCAGTGTGTGGTAACTACATAATCTTGTGTCAGCTGGGGGTATTAGAGGGAAGGGGTGGAGTTTAGCCTGTCAATCAGGTCACAGCTTGATTGGAGGGATGACCATGACAAAAGGCTCTCTGGAGGCCAGTTCCCCTCTCTCTGCCTTCCCCTTCCTGTTGAGAAACCATGTGCAGTAATGATGAATCTGAGTCCTGGAGACACTGTCACTGCCACTGGATCCACAAGAGTTTGCATCCATTGGCCTGAGGCCTTCCTGCATTTCGCATCATTACATGTGCTGTGTGAAGAGGGACTTATGGACTGGTATTGCACTTATGGGCTAATATTGGACTTATGGACTTGATCTTGACTGGGCTGGGATGTTTTCTTCAGTTAACTCTTCGATATAAACCTCTTTCACAGACATGTAGGAGTGTCCATGAATTTGTTTCTCTAGTCAACCTGGCCTAATATAGAGACCTAACTTGGGTGTTGATTTACAGATTTGCAGTTCTGGAGGTCTCCAAAGGCTGGGAACTAGAAGGATGTTGAGGAAGGGATTTCACTCGACTTTGGACTCTGTCTTGCCGGTACCACTGAGAGGAGCTGATGGAAACTGGAGCCTTGAACCTTGCCAGAGAAAGAAGAGAGTCTGAAAAGTTTTGGGAGACGATCTCAGTCATTCACACACACACTGTTGCTGTTGTTACCTGCTGTCAGATTTACTCTAACTTCTGATGGCTCAAAGTACGACAGAATGCAACAGTTTCATGTCCAGTTCTGAACCATCTTACTGAGCAGTGGTAAGCTTCAGTCCCTTGATGCAGCCATCCGAAGTCTTCAGTGCTTTCCAACCAACTTGTCTTCCAGGACTCTGTCAGACACTATTCTCCTGTGATCCATTGGGCTTTCATGGGCTGATTTTCATCAAAAGTTTGGCAGACTTTTCTTCTTATCCTGTCTGAGACTGAAGCTCTACTGTCCACCATGCGTGATTCTGCTGAGATTTGAAATACACATGTCACTGCTTCCAGCATGATAGCAACACACAAGCTACTACAGTATGACAGACTGAGAGACAGATGGTGACTGTACATGACACATCCACACTGAATGATGCAGAGAGAGAGAGAGACAGAGAGAAAGAGAGAGAGAGAGAGAATAGAAAACCAATAGGGACTGCAAACACTGCATTCCTAATGCTTCCTTTTTATCCTTTGAAGGGAAATTTAGGACAAATGAAATGTATTGTTTCCAATAAGCATATGAAGAACTGTTCGATCTTATAGCAATTTAAGGAAAGCAAGTTAAAACTGGGGCAAAATAATTTTTCATCTCACCAATAAGACTATTTATAAATTTAGTAGTGTCTAATCTTGCTCATAGACACTACTGCATTCATTAGACATTTTTATATGTCTTACACACTGCTTCAATAGGGATTGCAATGCAAAAATACTCACTACTGGACTTATAGATAACATCATGATAGATGGAGAAAAGATTCCCAAGCATTTTTTCCGCTTGGATCTACAATCAACATGTATGGAAGCAGTAGTTAAGAATAGCATGGTGCATTCGACAAATGGGCTGCATAAGACCTCTTTAAAATGAAAGAGAGCTACCATATCACTTTAAGACTAAGGTGCATCTGACACAAACGATAGTATTTTAACTGTATCAGGATGAGCTGACTATAGAAACAAATCCAGAGACACTCGTATATGCATAAGACATTTATATTGAGAAGCTTTATATACCAGGAAACCATCATAGCCAAGTACAACTTAAGGTCATAAGTCTGATATTAGTCCCTAAGTCCCCTTTTCAGACTCACCCAGTCCTATGCCACAATGCAAAATACAGGAAGATCACAGAGTGGTGGGTTTAAAGTCTTGTGGATCCAAGGGCAGTGGACACATCTCCAGGGCTCCCATAGGCCTCAGCATCACTTGCCAATAGGAAGGTGATGGCAGAAAGAGAGGAGGGGGATTCCAGGACCCTTCTTATAAGAAGGGCACTCCCACAAGGAGGTAGGTACCATCAGGTTGTGACTTGATTGACAAACTAGACTTCACTCCTACACTTTTATATCTTCAAGTTGGCATGAAATTCTGTAACTATCACAGTAATCACCTCATATGCATAGGAGCGTTTGGCAAGGAATAAGAAAGATTGAAGAAGAATATTTGAATGATGGTGTTGGTGAATTTGAATTATGGTGTTGGGGAACAATAATGCAAGTTTCATGCACTGCCAGAAGGATAAACAGATCTGTCTTGGATGAAGTACAACCAAATTGTTTCTTAGAAGCAAGGATGGTGAGACTTCATCTCATGTATTCTGGCCATGTCATCATGAGGAATCAATCTCTGGAGAAGGCCGCCATACTTAGTAAATAAAAGGTCAGCACAAAATGGAAGATGGGCAGTGGCTGCCACAATAGACTCAGACACGGTGACAGTTGTGAGGATGGCACCGGGCACTCTACAATGGACAGGGTCATTACAGGTCAGAGCCTAGTTGAAGGCGCCTGCCCACAGCACAACAACATTGTTGAAGAGCTGTGGGCATGTAAGTTGATAGGAAGGGTATGAGGAAAAGTATGCAAAGTGAGTCAGCATTTTAAAAACTTGTAGAAAAGTTTTGCTTCAGAATTTTTGTTTGGAGGGTGTGTTAGTCTGGGTAAATTAGAGAAAAAATTCATAAACATGCATATGTATATAAGGGAAAGGCTTATATACAAGAACAATTGAACAGCCCAACTCAGTCCAGTCCAAGGTCATAAGTCCGATATCAGTCCATATGTCCGATACCAATCTATAAGTTCTCTTCAGACTCACAAGACACATGCAATGATGCCAAATGCAGAATGACCACAAGCCTGTGGGTAGAAAGTCTTTGGATCGAGTGGATTTGTAAGCATCTCCGCCCTGGCAAGGGTCTCCATGTGGCTTCTCTAGGTCCAGGTTTCTGGCCACATCATGGTGAGTTCATGTGACTTCTCCTCAGGGATGTCTCACCGGGAGCCATAGCTGCCTTGTCAGTTGAATGTCTCCAAAAGGTTGAGTCAAGAGAGATAGTCTCTCCTCTTCCAAGAAGGAATGAGCACATTTCCCAGATTTCTCAGAGGAGAAGGCCATGTCAACACAATCTGGCTAGCTCCAGACTGTCACGTTAGACTCCCCTCCCACACTCTTAATCCTCAAATTGACACCAGATTAGGTGACTGCCACAGAGGGCTTTATTCTAGAGGAACATTCAGAAATGTAAAAATTCTATGCAAAGGATATTTAATGAAGCATTATCTATGTAGCTTGAGTTTCCTCACGTCTCACCAGTCTGAGGGTCCAAATAAGAAGCATAGATGTGAATATACAGCTTGGCCCTGGCTCCCAACTGTTCAGCTTTCAGATCCCCATAGGTATTTCTGGGCACCTGTAGGGAGATCCCCATATTCTAGCCCACTTTTCTCTGACCTTCTTGCTAATTCTCTCACCAAAAGGCCCCCAGAGGAGACGGACTGCTACCTTGAACGTGTCTCTTCAGATCACTCTCTTCTCATCTCAGCAGAAGGGTCCTAGGAGTGGGCGGTGAGGCAGTGATATCCCCAACCCCTGCCTGTGGGGGGTCTCAGCAGACTGAAGGCAAGTCTCCATTCTCAACTCTCTCCTGATTCTAGAAACACTCCGTCCCCATCACATCCCCCCAAGTGGTGCAAACAGTTAAGGACTCAACTACTTGCTTGAGCTGGAAGAAGCCCACCTAGAGGCACCTAGGCAAATAGACCTGGTGGTGTGATGGATGGCATGGCATGACTGTGATCAGTTGGCTGCCTCTAAGAATGCACAGGTCCCTGGGGTTTCCCTGCACGCCGACCATGGCTTGATAAATCACTCACTGCCTTCAAGTTGATGGCAACTCATACTGATCCTACGGGGCAGAGCAGAACTGTCCCTGTGGGTTTCCGAAGCTGTAACTTTTGGGGGGAGTTGAAAGCCTTGTCTTTCTCCTCAGAAGTTGCGTGCCATTTCGAACAGCTGAACTTCCGCTTAGCAGCCCCATGCATAACCCTCAAGGCCACCAGGGCTTCCAGCTTTAGAAATCGTTCCTAAAAGCTCTGCAGAGTTCCAAATTTGAGTGCGCCTTCTGAATTGGTATGCTGGTCAAACAAAAAATAAAAATGTTGACCTATTTCCCTGGTGTCGATACTCTTGGCAATTTCGAGCTCTCGTTGCAGATCCACTGCTGTTCAGGGGGCTCTGTCTCTTGGTGACCCTCTTTATGGAGGGTTTCTAGGGCTGACAATCTTCACAGGAACAGTCTCACATCCCTGAGACTCACAGGTAGTTTTGAACCACCAGCCTTGTTGTTAGCAGTCCAGAGCTTTTCTGGAGATGTGCAAAGGATCTCATAAAGCTGGGGCGAGGGGGTGGGAGTGGGAGGGGCATCTCCAGCAGATCACAGTCCTGCATGCCTATATGAGTCTAACCTCTGAGCACATCCTCTGTTGCAATTCTCTTAAATGATAGTGTATAGTGTAGTCCCCTGCCTCAGGGGCATTTTCCAGGGGTCCATGACATCTCTTTCCCTTCGTTCTCATCATTCCCAAGCTGGCACTCCTTATGCTCTGAGTGCCACAATGCATCACAGGAAAAGAACTTGCTGAGCATTGGTGTGGCACTCTCTGTCCAAGGCTCAAGTTGGGCTTGGGACACGGCTAGGAAATTGACCACCTGCCCATATCCATGACTCTCTCATCTCTACCCCCAGGTTCTGTTCTTCAGGTTTCATGCTTAGAGATTCAATGCTGCAATAGGCAGTTTTGCTGTGCTAACATGGCCAATGAAGACAGGTAGGTTTGTTGTGACCACATGGCCAATGAACACATGTGAAAACAATTGAAGGGCGGAGATATAAATGGCTCGGTCATCCTTGCCTTTCTCTCTCTTATTCTTGGATCTTTGGACCAGCAGGCTGCCTTGCTTGTCCTGTGCCTCGATCTGCTAGCTATACTACCTGTGGGGCACCTAATCCATGGACTGTGTTGCTGTGACTTGAGGTTCCTTAAAGTCCTGCTTCATCATGCCATTGAAATATACATCCCGTCAGCTGAGGACTATCGGATCCTATCATCTAGTTGACTTTTGGTGACCTGCCTTGCTTTTTGCTGCCTGTGGCTGAATAGCCTGAATTGCTCTGTAGAGAACAACCCAGTAGCCCTCAAGACTGGAAGGACTGCCAATGTATTTGCTGTCTCATGCCAGTGAGTTGCACCGAGCCATTCATACTGCTTTGTAGATTAGTTAGCTTTATTTCTTATGTTAGATATTTTTCTATCTATACAAATAAATATAAAATTATTAGTGTCCTAGTTTTGTTTCTCTAGAGAACCCTGTATCACACAAATGCTGTGCTCCTCTGCCTATCCATGAAAACAAAAGGGGTCAAAGAGATCTGTTTATACAGAGGGGGACTGTGCACTCCACTAAACATGGAAGCAACAAAAACACAACCAAACTGCTTCCCCAAATACCCAGCAGCATAGTGTTGAAGAATTATATTATAGATTTTAGCTACATAATGGAATGCTCCAGCAACTTATGTGAAAAATATTTGAAGACCGGGACAAATGATTATAATGTTCTCATCCTCTAAACAGCAAGAGGTGTCCCCATCCCCACCCCACCCCAAATTGAACAATAGCTATTCAATCCCAAGATAATCTGTTGATGCCTTTGAGGGCTAGAGATGTGACCATGAACAGACACAAGCATGGTCCCTGGCCTGAGGGAGCTTGCACATAGTGGGGAGACATTAATCCAGGAGCCAGGACTCCCAAGAACAAATGTAAAGTTGTAAGGGGAAGAAGTTAGCTGAAACTGTGTTATGGACGCATGGAATAAGAGTCCCAACTTGGCAGGGCCGTGAGGGCAGGGACAAGGAAAGAAAAGGTGTAGGATAGGCTGAGCCCTGGTGGCATAGTGGTTGTGCACGGGACTGCGGCCCACTGGAATGGAGGTTCAATTCCAGCTCTACAGGAGCAAAGGCTGGGCCTCCTACTCCCACCACCAGAGGGCAGTGGTGCCCCAAAACAAAACAAAACAAAACAAAAAGGTGTAGGATGACCCTTAGGGCTGAGTTTTGTGGGGAATATCTCATAGAAACAAGGTCAAGGGCACACACCCTATGGAGGGAGAGGGCACATTCATCCTTTATGAAGATCTGGGAGGAGATAGATGATGATAGATAGATAGATAGATAGATAAATAGATAGAATGATAGCTGTTGTCAATGTGACGCCCACTCCTGGATATCTTATGTCGAATACAACCAAACATTGCCGGGTCCCGTGCCACCTTCACAATCATGAGCACGTTCAAGTCCACCCTTGTGGCTGCTGGGTCACTGAGGATCTCTGCGTTAGTCTGGGTTGACTAGAGAAACAAATTAATAGACACTTATATGTGTGTAAGAGAGATTCTTATATCAAAGAGTAATGGTATATTAAGAAAACATCCCAACCCAGTCCAGATATAGTTCATAAGTTCAATATTGGCCCATATATCTGCTACCAGTCTGTACGTTCCTCTTCAAACTCACGCAACACATGCAATGACATCGAATGCAGTAAGATCACAGGCCAGTTGGTGAAAAGTCTTGTGGATCCAGTGGTGACAGGGCATCTCAGCACTGACATAGCTCTGTGTGTCTTCTCAACAGGAATATCCCCCAGGGAATCTCTGTGTCCCACCTCTAGTAAGCTATTTGTCTCTGTGGTGCCTCCAAATGAGGTCATCAAGTTGCAACCTGATAGACAGGCAAGACTTCATCCATTCACAAGTGGACACCATATTATGTAACTACCACAGTCTCCCTCCCTTTGCTGGCCCTCTGCTGCACCTAACATGAAGTCCTCCTCTAGAAGCTGATCCTCCAGAGCAGCGGTTCTCAACCTGTGGGTCACTACCCCTTTGGGGTTCAAACGACCCTTTCACTGGGGCCGCCTGGTTCATAGCAGTAGCAAAGTACAGCTAGGAGGTAGCAATGAAAATAATTTTGTGGTGATGGGTGGGGGGAGTGTCACCACAACATGAGGAACTGTATTCAAGGTGTCGGCATTAGGAAGGTTGAGAACCGCTGTTCTAGAGGATGCGTCCTAAACAAGTGACTCATGGACTCATTGTGAGTCATTGGTCTTCATTGGCTAATTTCTGGGAGCTAGTCACCAGGCCTTTCTTCTTTGTCTGCTTCATTCTGGAAGCTCAGCGAAAATATGTCCACCCTTGGAGACTCTACCGGTCTTTGAAACACCAGGTCGGCCTAGCTACCAGCATCATCACAACACGCATGTCATTGCAGCACAAAGAACGAGTGGACAGGGCGTGGCTGGGAGGACACTCGACCCCTTCTTGCAGCAATGGGGTCTCCACTATATTCTCTCCTCCGTGAGGAATAGGGTGGGGGTGGGAAAGCAGCCCTGCCACACCTCGGAAGACAGGCCATGATGTCTTCATGCCTCTTCTTGTAATAGCAAGGAGATTCTGAGCCGCTGACAACTGTGCTAACAGTCCAGCCGGCCACCATCTCTTCATGTGGAAGCCAAGTGTGGAAATGCTGCTGCAGGTGGGCTGAAGGCAGGAGGGTCCTGCCCACAGCAGGGGGCCAGCCTATCCTGTCTGATTGACGTTTTGTTCTTCTCTTGATAGTGAATCTCCCATTTGGACACTTTCTCTTTCCAACCTCATTGCAGAATCTTTCAATATTTCCTTGACCCTGTGTTCCTCCCTCTTTCCTAAAAAGGATCATTTTGCTAGAATTTGTTTGTTCTTTCATTTTTGCTGTTTAAAATGCCATCTCCAGTCCACGGGGAGGGGGCCAAGCTCCCACCACCTGGACACAAAGGATAGTTCCGCTCCCCACCAGAAGGTGGTCCTGATGGTGCTGCTGGTGAGTGACCGGCTTGGCTAGCTCTGGCGCAGTTTACCCACTCCTGAGGCTCCCACCTGTGCTCCCCAGGGCCTGTGCTCCCCAGGGCCTCAGTGAATGTCACAACCTGATTGTGGGGTGGGCGATCCCAAGAGGTCATGTCAACAGGGGGCGGAGATTGATTCGAGAGGGTTTACCTAAATGAGTGGGTGCAGAATTCAGAAAGGAGGGTTAAGGCAGTAGTACAAACAGAATGTTCCTGAAAATGAAGGATGGCGAGACTCTTGTCTGGTGTGCTTTGGATATGCCCTCAGGGGAGACCAGTGCCTGGGAAAGGAGGTCATGTTCACAGAGAGCAACAGAGAGGCTTGATGCAGGGACTCTGACCAGGAGCCCAGAGGTCATGATTGTGAGGATGCCCAGTGTTTCCTCGTGCTGTTCTGTGAGTCTGAACTCACTCCACAGCGCCTACAACAACTGACGAATGAGCGCATGCGCCATCCTAGAGTGAGTTTGCAGGGAGACATGAGAGGTTAAACAACCAAGAACCAGGAGAGCAGCTCTGCAAAGAGCAGGGGAGTGCTGTAGTGGCGGAGACAGAAGCACAGGTTCAAGCCCAGCTCCCACGTGCTCAGGTCTTTAAAACATAGGGAAATGGAATGGGAAGATAATGGAACTGCCTTCTCAACTTTTCAAAGTCCCCTCCCCCTGTAACACCAGACAGACACACAGACAGACAGACACACACACACACACACACGTCATGCAAATGACCCACATGCTCAGCTGTTAACCAAAGTTTGGTGGCTCAATGACAGCCCCAGCCATCCCAGAAAAAGCAAGCTGTCCTATGATTTCAGGTTGTCAAAAAGTCCACGACACCTGGGTCATGGCGAGTCAGAAGTGATGCCCCAGAAGTTGATTGACTGTATACACACCTGTGTGTGGATCTGTACGCATACCTATGTGCTGCATGCTTGTGCACAGTAAGTTCTCAATAGATGAAATGTGTCCCCAAAGTCCTACTGTCCTCAAGTTAATTGTACACTGTTACAGAAGCAGACAGCCTCGTCTTTCTCCAGTGGAGTGGCAGGCGGCTTGGAACCACTGACCTTGTGGCTAGTAGCTCGACACTTGCCCAGCAGTGCTGCCAGGGCACCTTATGCTCCCATGTTACTACCTTTTTATTCCACATGTGCAGCAGTAGGAATCGTTATAGGGAAGCAGATGGGGCAGTTCGAAAGTGCTCCCATAATGCTCCCTCTACTGACTGTCAACTTTCTCTTCCCCTTGGGCTCACTCCTGACACCGGCACAAGTCACAACCAGAGCGCCCTCCTAAATACTTTGCAATGTTTGCTGGCTGGCTCCTCTGGCAGCATAATAACTAACAGAAAATCGCCACAGATGGTTCTCATGAAGAGGGTGGGGCAGGGACTCTGGGAGCACACAGAAGGGACAGCTCATTTCTGCTTCATGATGACGGTGGCCTTGCTGGCTGGAGCTGCAACCCTCCAAAGGCTTGAGTGCACATGCATCTGGGGGTTGGTGCTGGGGCTGTCAGCTGCAACCCCCACGTGTGCCCTGAGCTCCCTCCGACATGGAGACTGGTTCTAAGGACATCGTCCCATGAGAGAGAGAGAGAGAGAGAGAGAGAGAGAGAGAGAGAGAGAGAGAGCAGGTGGAAGCTATGTCATTGTGGAAGATGTCTCTTTGGAGTCAATGACTTCTACCACACTGTGTTGGCTCAGCCACTACAAAGCTGTGCCCTGGCAGGAAGGGAGGAGAGCGTGGATGCCATCTCTTGATGGAGTGTGTTGGTGTCACATTACAGGAACAGTGTGTGGGATGGGAGGAACGCCAGGGAGGCCAGCTCTGGGCAGAGAAGCCTCCTCTCTCTGCACTGTGTGTCAGCAAGTTAGGTGATCTTAGGGGAGGACCTATATGTCTTAACTTCCTTTTAGAGAGTATATTCGTTTCTGAGGGCCACTGTCACAAACTGCCATACATATTTACCACCGCCATTCCTGGAGGCCATAGGCCCCACACGCAGCTCTTGGTGAGGCCATGCTCTTCACCTAAGGGTGAGTGACGATCCTTCCTGGCCCATTCCAAATCTAGCTCCCAGCAGCCCTTGGTGTTTCTCGTAATACCAAAAACCACATCAAACTCACTGCCCCCGAGGATTCAACTCTGACTCAGAGCCACCCTACAGGACAGGCTAGAACTGCTCCATGGGTTTCTGAGCCGGAAACTGTTGGTGGAAGTACAGCACTTCCTCTTTCTCCCACAGAATGGCCGTGACTTTGAGCTGCTTACCTTACAGAGAGCAGCCCAGTGCCTATCCACTATGCCACGCATCCCCTGATATCACCTGCCACCACATGGTCATTTGCCCACCAGGACTCTCTCTTCTTTATGTAAGGAGAGCAGGCATATTGCCTTGCCCAAACTGCTCCAATGATACTGCTAGTGGGACAGTGGGACCTTTGAACCCCTCCAGTGGTGCCACAGAAGAAAGGCCTGGTTATCTGCTTCTATAAATATCACAGGCCAATAAACCCTGTGGGGCTTAGCACACTCAGTGACACACAGGCCTTTCATGAATGGGGACCAGCTCTCTGGTAAGAGGTCTGGTTCTGGGGATTTCTGTTCCAACATGACTAGCTTCACTGCACCTGCCACAACCCTGTTTCTAAAGAAGATGACATTAAAAGGTACCTGTGGTTAGAACATCAACAGATGTTGCTTCGAGGACAGAATTCAACATATAAGAGACAAGCTGAGACTTGTTGTGGACAATTTGTTTGACAACCTCGACCCTCAGTCATCCGCTCTGTGAAGTGGGTAGTGCTATTTACCTTACAAGGGGGACACCTATTTTGTGACCCATAACCCTCTGTGTGGGGGCCCTTGGTGCACTGTCAACTCCTAGGCTGGTGATTTGAAGCCTCCCAGATGTGCTTTTTGGAAGCATGTTGCTCAGCATTTCTGCCTAGGTGCATCTGGGGGGCTTTAAGAACCCAGTGGGAGCAGTTTTACCAGGCAGCCCCTAGTGTGTCTGTGCCTCAGTTGGGTTGTGTGTCTCTCTTAGGCAAAGAACCCTGGCAGCCTTGTTGGATAAATGTCGGGTCACTAACTACAAGGCTGGTGGTTCAAAGCCACCAGTCACCCGTGGGAGAAGGATGAGGCTGGCTGAGCCTGTAACGAGAGATTTGCTGCTTTGGAACCGACTGAATGGCAGTGGGCAGGGATGCGAAACTGCTGTTTGTTGCAGTCTACATTTACTTTGTCCTGACCCACCTGCCTACACTCCTCCCCGTGCAGAAGGAAATAATTCAGGGTTTCACCCAGCTATGCTCAGGAACTCAGGCAGAACAGAAATCGAGAGGGTGTT
This sequence comes from Nesogale talazaci, assembly GCA_004026705.1. Taxonomy (NCBI): domain Eukaryota; kingdom Metazoa; phylum Chordata; class Mammalia; order Afrosoricida; family Tenrecidae; genus Nesogale; species Nesogale talazaci. The sequence goes on along the minus strand of PVJH01002654.1, from coordinate 131,062 downwards.
GTGGAACCAGGCAGTGTTTCCCTCTGTTGTCTACACGGTTGCCATGGGGCAGTCTCCATTTCATGGCACGAGTAACCCTAACAGCCCCTGAGAGCAAGGCTGAGGCAAGCATTCTGACTGCGTCTCTGTGACCTGGGGAAGAAACAGCGCCCTGGGATGAATGCTATTGTTTGGTTACACATTTCAGTTGTGATCACCTTTAGCAACTCGCTTGTGGGTCTGTTGCACTGTTTATCTCTCTCTCTCTCTCTCTCTCTCTCTATCATCTTTCAATCTATCTATCATCTGCCCGAAGGAGAGGGGACTGGCATTTTGTGATGATCCCAGGAGACCTGGGAGGATGCTTCTGGCCCCTGAAGGAAGCCAGACCCACCCTTACAATCTCCCTGCCCGGAACAGGGCAGAACCATTGGCACCTGTGTCTATCCCACGTCTCTCATCCTGCTCTGCTAACTACCCGCCAGGTTGAAGGCCAGCTTTTCCAGCAGCCTTGTGTTACCAGCGCCATTACACAGAAAATGTGTGCTTCTAATAACATGATCCCTTAGGAAAGGGAGGTGGGAAGAGGCAAACCCCACTTGGAGACCCTTATTTCACAGCCTGCTGCCTTGTTGGCAGCCCAGCCAGGATCCAGGGAGGTTGAGGGGCCCATGAAACAGGAGTGCCAGCCAGTGCCACTTCCCTGACAACGGGGGGCCCGCCGGGAGACCTGCAGTGCTTTTGGTGTCAGGTGACTGTGTATTAGAGGCTGGACAGAGCTGCCTCTGTGGCTGGCGGGTGAGGGTCCCGAAAGCCTCATCTCTCTGCTGCAGAGCATCTGTTGGGTTTGAACCCAGTGGCCTTGTAGTTGGCAGCTCACCATGTAAGTCAAGGGCGGGGCTCCACTTGGTGTCAGTGAGTTGGGTTTGGGGGTTGAGTATGGGGGTTGAGTATCTCCAGGCCTGACCCATCCCAACCTCTCCAGTTGCGTCTCCTCCCCCAACCCCAGCCCCACACCCACAAAAGGAAAATCAGTTTCCGTCTCTGCCTTCCCTGCCAGTCCAGCGAGACGGAGTGGGAAAAGAAAAAAGTTTCCAAAGCGACTAGGGCGGTCTTTGCCTCTGTTCCATTTTTGGTCTGTTTTTGTTTGCTAGCGGTCTCTTTCCAACCAGAGGCCGGCAGTGCAGGTACGGGGGCCTGCCCTGCAGCTGCCGGCCCTGCTGGCTCTCACCTGCTCTCCGGTCTCAGTCCCAGAGCGATGGGTGCAGACATGACCATGTTTGGGCATGGAGGCTCGCCCCAGATGAGAACCAAGGGCGGCTTCCCTGGGGATGGCCCCGGAGGCCTTGCCTCCTACTGGCTTTCTGGGCCCTTGTGGGGTGGGGGCCAGACAGAAAGAAACTGTCTGCCTGCAGAAACCTCTCCAGGGACCCGGGAGACCGTGAGTAGTGGTCTGGGAGCAGAGCCGGGCTGGGCAGGAGCTCTTCAGGAAAGAGCTGGAGGCCCTCGGGAGGGGTGGGCAGCGGACATGCCTTCCCTCTCTGGGCTGTCCATGGGGATTCTGGATTCTGGAGGGGGCAATGCTGGTGTCCCTTGGGACCAGGACTGCTGGTGGTCAGCCGGTGGCTGGCCCCTCTGCTGACTCAGTGCCCTGGCACTCACTTCCCAGAGTTGCCAGAGGGCAGCAGCCCAGACATCAGGATCACATGTGACTGCTGTCACACTGGGCACCAGCGGGACAAACATCCTCTTGGCTGGAGCACTGCAGCCTCTGCTACTAACCTCCATGGCTTCCTGGGTCGGCTTTCATCACGCACATCTATCACAGGCCTCCTGGGCCAGGACATTCTATTTGTACTCCTTATGACCTTCATCACAGCTTGCTGCGGCAACGACTATTTTATTGACTAACCTCCTGATATCACCACACGGCTGCTACATACCGGGTCTGAGTTCTAAGGGAAATGAGATGAACCCAGGGGTGGGGTCACATAGGACCCTCTCAAAGCCTCCCCTTCTCCGTTCCCTCTTTCCTATGTGTATCTTAGATCTAAGGGGCTTTTCTAAATGGGGAGACATTCGGACAAAATGAAATGCCAGAGATGTTTGATTGATGGCTCTCTAAACTGGAATTTCTTTTTGGAGTCTAACTGACACCTCCCCCCCCCACCCCCGCTTTGTAGTCGAAACCTCTCCCTTCTTGTTCCAGCCTCAGGGGATATCAACAATTCTCATCCTTTGATGAAGTCCAACATCTAGCTAAACGTTTGTATGCAAATAGACCTCCTGATATTGTCTCAGAGTTTATCATGACTCTCTAACCCCCTTCACTCAGCTAGGCAATGCTCTCCCACCTGGGCATGGCAGAGAGGCTAGATCTGAGAAAATCATCACTTCCAGAAGTCTCTGCCACCACAGCCTCTCCTCCCATGTCCCTCTGAGCTCCCAGACCTGGTGACAGTGGAGTCCCTACTCTCACCAGTCACCCTGAGAAGTTTCCAGAGAGCTGGTAGGACACACGAACTGACAGCAGGAGGGGGGTGATTAGTCAGGAAGGTCAGGGTTGTGCCAGGAGACGTGTTCCTACAGTCTACCCCAACCTTCCCTGGGAAGAAGTGGGTGCTCAGCCCATGTCCTCAAGGATACAGGCTCTTGGGAGCCCCAACCCACAGGTTCTTTTTGTCCCACAGTCCCTGGTGGGGTCAAGGTTCCCGTGACCTTGGGAAGTTTGGGGCAAGCAGGTCTTGGAGGCTTTTGCCCCTGTGCCACGTGACAGCATGTGGTTCCCTTGTTCCTGCGCCATGTCTCTATTTTAGAGGATGCGTTGGTGAGATTGGGAATGCTGTGAGAGGATGCCGTCCTTGTCAATCATCTGGAGTAGAAGGGGAGGGGTGGGTGGCCTCCTAGGGTAAGGCAGTGGCAGGGCTGTTCCCTCGGTACTGCTCCATAGGGGAGTGTAGGGAGGCTTGGGGGAGAGGGTGGTGTAAGCTGTGCACCACCATAACCTAGAGGTTGTTGGCTTGAGCTCAGCCTGCAGTGCCATGGAAGAAAGGCCTGGCAATCTGCTGTGCACAGCTCCCTGCCAAGTCAATACCATGAAGCATTTCTACCTGGGGCACACAGAGGGCCAGCAGTAAGAATTGACTCTGTGGCAATAGGGTTAGAGGAGTGAGGGGACATGGGAACAGTCCAGTAGTTAGGGCACACGCATGAATAGAAAAAAGGGTCTTTGCTAGAGATCCCATAGGACCAGTGTCCTTGGACAATTGTGGGTTCATAAAAGTCATGTGCTCAGTACTCTAGGGGTAAGGATGCAGGGGTGGGAAATCCTCGCTGATAGATACCTGGTTTCATGTCATCCTGAAACAGGAGGTCCACAGAGAAAGGGTCTCTGGAACCCTTGTATCTTCTGTACAGACAGAGTCAGGTTCGCTTCCGCCAGGTCATAAAAAGTAGCCACAAAATAACAGCACAGACGTTTACCAGAGGCAGCTGGCATGAACCCTGGTTGCCAAGTGGGTCATGCCTTGGGCTAAGCTAATGACAAGGTCAGGAAAGCACCAGTCACACTATGGGAGACAGCTGAGGCTTTCTGCTCTGTAGAGTTAACAGTCTAGGAAACGTACAGGGACAGTTCTACCCTGCCCCATAGGGTCACGGGTGGGTTGGAACCACCTCGATGGCAGCGACGTTCTGTTCTTTTTAATGGGGCAGCTGACTAAAGAAGACCAAAGGAGAATTTATGCAATTGGATCACAGTGTCTGTGAAGAATATTGAAAGTACCATGGACTGTCAAAAGAACAAACAAGTCTATCTTAGAAGAAGTAGAGCCAGAATGTTCCTTAGAGGCAAGGATGGTGAGATTTCATCTCACGTACTTTGGACATGTCAGGGGAGACCTGTCCTTGGAGAAGGACATGAAGCTGGTAGGGGGACAGTGAAAAAAAAAAGCAAGGGCCTTGTGTTAGGCCAGGTAGATGAGAAAAACAAATTCATAGACACTCATATGTGTATAAGAAAGAATGTTACATGAAGAGTAATTATGCATTAAGAAAATATCCCAGCCCAGTCCAGATCAAGTTCATAAGTCTGATATTAGCCCATGTGTGGATACCAATGTATCAATTCCTCTTCAGACTCACGAAGCACATGCAGTGATGCTGAATGCAGGAAGATCAGGCCAGTGGGTGGGAAGTCTTGTGGATCCAGTGGTGGTGTAAGCCTCTCAGAGCTGCCAGGGGTCTCCATGCGGCTCCTCCAGCTCAGGGCACTGGCGGGGCTCCATGTCTTGTTAGCCGCAAAGGTCCCATCTCAAGAGTTAGGTATCTCCTTAGCTATCCCCACATGAGGTCATCAAGCAGCAGCCTGATTGACAGGCTAAACTCCACTCTTAAATTGACAATAGATAATGTAACGACCACAGACCTAGACAAGATGGATTGACACTGCTGCTACAACCGACTCAGAGAACCGTTGGGAGGATGGTGCAGGCCTGGGCGGTGTTTGTGCTGTTGTGCAGAGAGTCGCTATCATTTGAACCAACTTGATGGCATCTAACAGCACCAACATGGGGCAGCTGTCAGAACCAAGGCGGCGTCTGCCTCCAGGAAGGGAACTCGAGGCTCTGTGACTGAGCACACAGTGACCCCGCCTGGGCCAAACAGAACTGTGCTCCGTGGGGTGGGCGATGGCTGTTCCTTCAGAAGTGTGTCAGGTCTTTCTCCCAGGATACCTTGGAGTAGACCTTGATCTTTCTGTCCGCAAAGAAAGGTCTGGAGATGTCTATGCGAAAGCTCGGCTCAAAGACAACTGCTTGTTTGTTTGTTAGTTTGTTCCTTCTTCCTTCTCCCCCTTCCCAGGTCTGAAGGGGACAGCCTGCCCTTATGGAGCCCACTCCCATGTCCCGGGCTGCCTGCTGGAAGTTCACCTCCCTTCTCTGGCTGCAATCTCCAGCCATCTCTGCTTTGGGACTCTTTTGGCAGACGGCAAGACCCTGCGTACTTCTCTGTGGGGCAGGTGCATGATGCCCCACTCGCGCCTCACCGGCCACCTGTGGCTGCCATCACCAATGACCCGACACTTGGTGACTCACCATGGCCATGGCCTTGGAGGTCAGAGGTCTGAAACCGGCATGAGCGGGCAGAAATCAAGGTCCCGCAGCATCACGCTCCCTCTGAAGGTGCTGGGGAAATCACCCAGGTGTCTTGCCTCCTCCAGCTTCAGGGAGGGGGACTTGCTGGCACACCCTGGCTTGTGGTTGCCTCACTCCGACCACTGCCTCTGTGGTCACATCTTCTCAGCCTATGTCTGCCGGTGACTTCCCACTTCCTCTCTCTTGCTAAGACCTCACGGTTTCATGAATCCTGGAGAATTCATCACCAGTCTCTCACTGAATTGCTCCTGCAAAGTCTTGGCTGAATCAGGCAGCGCTCAGAGCACAGGGGTGAGACTGTGTCTGGTGTCTGTCAGGGGATGGGTGGGGGGTATTTTCAGCTGACCCCACCGCAGGCAGTTTGTCCCTTCTCTCTCTGATCATGAACCCTGCATGAAGAAATAGAACTCGGGGGGCTTCCCCACCGCAGTTGCAGCACTCCGCATAAGCAGAGGGGTGGTGTGCCCTCCTCTCTCACCTGCCCTCCTCAGTGCGGCTCATCTCACCTCTGTCTGCTCTGTGACCCCAGAGGTGACAACTGCCCCCGTGGACATGGGGAAAAAGCTGGTGATGGCCCAGAAGCGGGGAGAGACTCGAGCCTTGTGCCTGGGTGTGGCCATGGTGGTGTGCGCTGTCATCACCTACTACATCCTGGGCACGACCGTGCTGCCCCTCTACCAGAAAAGGTACCCACCACACCTGGTCCCCACCCAAGGGTCTTCCCTAAGGGTAGCTCTGTGAGGGAGCTCGGTGCACACATCAGCAAGGAGGTCGGCACGGTGCTCACTCTCAGGCTCGGGGTGGACGGGTGGGAGGCTAGGCTGTAGTGAGCCCACCAGCTGGGCTGGGGCAGGGAGCAGAGTCGGACACCCTTCTCAGGCAAGGGTCAGAATGAGAGATGCTGTGGGAGGCCGACCCCAGCAGCAAGCAGAGACTCGCAGAGTTTTATACCTCTTTTGTTTGACCCTGGCCCTGAAACATAAGGGTCAGGTGGGCAGCCAGGCTCTTGAATACCTCCAGTGACAAGGCATGCACTACCACACTTGCTTTGGGATTTTGCTAGTAAGGGCTTCCATCGCGTCAAAATCTCCTCCCATAACCTGGCTCAGAATCACACGAGAAAGCTCACCACCGCCTTTCCAGAGATGCCACTCTTGGAATGTTCAAAGAATATCTGGGCAGATCCTGACCTGGCGCCTCTTGGAGCAAGCGCTGTGTCCACAGCTAATGCTCAGGCCGTGCCACGGGGTTTGCTCAGACCGTTCACAGCCCTGGCGCTGCAGTCTGTCCTCCCTCGTGGTGGAAGGGAGGGAAGGCACAGCGGATGCACTGATGTGTTGATGAGCCTGTCACCTCCCTCAGGCTGGAACTGCCTTACTTTTCACAGGATTGGAGTGAAGTCGAGCTGGAATCTTACTAAGCATGCTGTGACTCAGGACAGCCCTGCGTTTCAAACACAGGACCTGCAGCTCAAACTCTATCCCAGAATCTCCCCTGTCCTCACTCAAATCAGACTCCTCCACCCGCCCTTTGGAAGGGGTCGGGTACAGGTTCTGAAAGCCCCTGGCTGAGCTCCCAGTCCAGTGTGGCCCTGGAAGCATGCTCACTTGCCCCTCTGGGCTCCTCCCCTCACAGGCAGATGGACACAGGCCCACAGCAAGATCTCAGTCCTGAATCTCATCAGAATCACCAGGGAACACTTTTCAAAGATACCCCACGCAGCCTCACCTACCCACCCAGATTTTTCTACGCTTCCCTGGGGTGTGGCTTGGGCATGAGGATACAATTTTTAAACATTCCCAGGTTTGGGGTGGAGTAAGCAGGGTTAGCAACAATTTGGTGGAGTCCATGCTTTGCATGTAGGTCTGGAGGCCCTGGAACCAAGCTCCTGTGAGTGAAGGTCCAGGCTTATGTCTCTCCAAGGTCTCCCGGAGACCAGGGGGTCATCCCAAGTGCACTGTATGCTACCCTGGTGCTCAGGGGTACAGAGGGGCTTTAACATATTCACGGGATAAGTTCAATTAACTTTTAGGTCCATGTGACCCTGGGCTCACATGTGTGTCTGGAGTATGTGTGTGTATACTCTCCCCAGTGTGTGGACCCAGGAATCCACGTGTCACCTGATTGAGACCAACATCCGAGACCAGGAGGAATTGGGGGGCAAGAAGGTGCCCCAGTACCCGTGCCTGTGGGTCAACGTGTCAGCCGTGGGCAGGTGGGCCATGCTGTACCACACGGAGGACACTCGAGACCAGAACCAGCAGGTATTGGCCAGGGCTGGGTGCACAGATGTTTGAGTCATTCCTACCCCACCTCCTCACAGAGACAAATCGGCCATCATCACTCCCATTTGAGAGCATAGCTGAAGGGATGAGCATCTTTGCTCAGGTCACACAGTGGGCACAGGATTGGGCAGACCCAGCTCCTCTGGGCTAGAGTTGGGCAGATCTGGGGTTGCAGACATCCTTTCTCTGCTGGCATCTCCTGAGGCAGCCACTGAGACCCTCTGAGCCTAGTACTCCACCTTCACAGAATCAGGATAGCAATGCTGCCCTGAAATGCCCTGCTGGAGACAACGTGTGTATCAGGTGCCAATCTTGGTGGTCGATAGCTGATAAGACAATTAAAAAGAAGCAGCCTTTGATCCTGTAATTTCCACCCTGTAGAGCCTCATAGACTTTTGGGAACAGCCAGGGTGTCCCATCACTGTTCTCCCTACAATCCCTTCTCCCCCCGCCCCCCCCCCCTAAAAAAAAACCTACTGCACCAACTTCTAAAGGAAATGCAAGTTGCTACTTCTTCACTCACTCACTTATTCTTTCATCCAGCAAACAGGCCTCAACTACTTCCTGGGCACTGCACCCATCAGTTGTGGGAGGTGGAGCTGATTCATGGTGTCACAAGAGAACAGTGCACTGCAGGTGTTCCACTGGCTGCTCTCGCAGTGAAGCACCTGGCCTTTCTTCTGAGGCACCTCCGGGTGGGACTCAATCACCATTGCCCGTATACCAGCCAAGGGCTTCCTAGAAGAACAAAAGCTTGTTAGGTGTAGACTCAAGATAAGAAAGCTGATTGCTGAATCACTCCCCAGGATAGAGAGAGTCATAGCAGCCCTGGTGGTGTAGTGGGTCAGCGCTGGGCTGCTAACCAAAAGGTTTGAGATTCAAACCTGCCCAGTGGCTCTGCAAGAGAAAAACATGATGGTCTGTGTGCATCCAGATGAGAAGTTTGGGGACCTTCTAATATAGGGGCGCTGAGTCAGAAAGAACCCGATGGCAGTGCGCTAAGTCAGAACCCACTGGAGAGCTATGGATCTTTGTTTGCTTGTTTGGGAAGGAGGGAGGGATACAGCAGCCCTCATGGCACAGTAGTTAGTACTCACTTGCTAACCAGAAGATTGGCACAGTTCTACAGACCCTCGGGTGCTCACCAGGGGCAGCTGGTCAGGGGGTACTGGTTTAGTCTTACTGAGTGAGGGCCAGCTTCAGGAGCAGCTGGACTGACTCCTACCCATGCCCACGACCTCTTGGGCTTGTGTTGACCTCTAGTTGACCTCGAGGAGCCGATGACCAGTGCTCAAAGGAATGATGGGGGCATTCCCTCTGGGAATCTGGAAGCTGGGGCTGCCTGCCTCCCTGATGCCCAGGCTGCCGGCATAGGGCAGGGAGGCTTGTCTGTGCCAAATTGAGTTGTCAGCAGCACAGGAGTTTGCTCCAGTTGGCTCTGGAAGGACAGCCCTGGCTGCCACCCACACTGCCCAGGGCCAGGGCTCACAATGGCCTGTCATGTTGGTGTTGGATGGAAGCAGAGGTGTCCTCAGGCCTGGAAGGATGACGTGTGTCCTGGACACCATTCCAAGGGGAGCCACCAAGCAATTTGGGTCCACCTCCTGGCACCCCCCACAAGCTGAGAGTTCACCCAGCATGACAAGGCCCATCTTTTCCCATCTCTGAGACCCTCTGTGAGTGAGGACTAGCTGTGTTTTATCTCTGTTGCGAGAAGAAAGAGAAGACTTGATCAACAGATACTTGAGTCAGTCCCAAGTCACGGCAGCTGTATGCTTGACAGAACCAAACACTATCCGGCCTGGTGCCATCAGCACAATTGTTCCTAGGCTTGAACCCAGTGCATCAATCCATCGTGTTGAGGAACTCCCTACTTTTTACTGACCTCCTGTCTTCGCCAGCATGAGACCCTTCTCTAGGGACTGGTCTCTCCCAACAACTTGTCCAAAGTGTGTAAGATGTAAGTTGAAGGTTCACCAACCTTGTCTCTAAGGAGTATTCCAACTGTGCCTCTCCCCCAAAGAGATCACTCTGTCCTTTTCCCACACCATGGTCCTTTCAATATTCTTGTCCAACACCATAACTCAAATGCATCAACTGCGCTTCATTCTTCTTTATTTAATATCCCACTACCACAGTCATGTGCGGCGATGGAAAATACCCTGACTTGGGTCAGGTGCACCTTAGTCCTTAAAAGCAACATCCTTGTTTTTCAATGTGTTGAACATGGCCCTGTGCAGCATTTACCCAATGCAATGCATCTTTTGATCACACACACACACTCACATACACACTGAGCCCATCCCAGAACATCTGGCATGAGTGAAAGCAAGGAAGGTGCAGTTGTTACTCCATGGTGGTCTGGATGCAGCGAGGACTACTGGTTTGGAAGCCTCAGGGTCCTCCACTTTACTAAACCCATCACTTCCTGCAAAACAAGAGTTGATCAGACTCTACTATGCTGGTCCTACACCTTCTTTACAGGATCTGCATTGCCTGCAGATAGATAGCTCCATGGGCCCAACAGGCTGGTGAGTGTGCGACCTGGAACCGGGCAGAAACGTGGAACGTGCTGGGGGCCCCTTATGTGAGCCCCCCTGGGACTGTGCAGTGCCCACCGTTCCGTATACTGCAGCCCACGTTCCATCCCGGAGGGTGTGGCTCCTAATCCGCATGTCCCTTTCCTCCAACGCAGTCCCTCACCTTTGGGTCCCATGAAAAGCCATCTCCCAGCCCGTGGGTGCTCTCCCTTCCCTTCCGCAGTGCTCCTACATCCCAGGCAGCCTGGACGACTACCCCGCGGCCCGGGCCGACGTGGAGAAGGTCAGAGCCAATTTCCACGCGCACCAGGCTTTCACCTGCTTCTCGGCCACGCGGGAGACGGAGCCCAGCATGCTGTACCGGCGCCTCTACGGGCCCCAGACCCTGCTCCTCTCCCTCTTCTGGCCTACCTTCCTGCTGACCGGGGGCCTGCTCGTGATCGCCATGGTGAAGATGAACCAGTCCCTGTCCATCCTGGCCGCCCAGCGGTAGACCCCGCTACTCCAGGACTGCCACTCCTCAAGGGGAGATCTATCCGGCCCCGTCCCCCTTCCCCACTCCAGCCCATGCCATGTGCCACTGCACGGTCCGCCTCCAGGAAGGACTGTGGGGTGATGTCATTTCCTGCTCAAGCATGCACGTGCCTAGGAAGACGTAAAACTGACCTGTTTCCTGTCTCCACTCCGCCGACCCAGACCTGTTTCTTTCCCCTGCACCACTGGCGGCCACCCCCCAACCGCCCAGACCACGATGATCCCCACTTTGGTGTTGCTACCCCTGCCGTGGCGTGGGACCCTGACATCCCAACCAGGAAGCCAACCTGGGCAAACCTGAGCTCCTCCTCCTATCTAACCCCATCATACGAACCGAACCCCTGCAGCATCCACTGACCAGGTGCCCGAACCATGATGCTAATCCACATTTGGTTCACCCCAATAGTAATAAACGCAGCGCGCTGTAAGAAAACACGTGCCAGGCCTTCAGTACCAAGAGTGATGATCACAGATGGCGGGAAGGTGGTGGATGGAAATTATTCCCCTTATTTCCCCCACTCCCTTTTTACATTTGAGGTGTTGTTCTAAATTTTCAACAGGAGGAAGGCACTTGCTTCAATTGTCTATTTATTTATACTTATCATCAGAAATGTCACAGTGGCTGCTATTTTGTGAGAAGTTGGGATGTTTATTGCTGTGGGCTGTCAAGTCAATTCTGATGCATTACTCCAACCCCCACCCCCAGACAAGGGAAGAGCAGAACTTCCCTGTTGGCGTCCAAGACCCATGGCCTTGACAGGAGCAGATGTTGGTCTTATTCTCCTGGGGACAATGGGGGGCTTTGAACCACTGACCTTTCAGTTAGGAGCTAAGCACCACCAGAGCCTCTTGAAAGTCTGAGCCATCCAGAAAGAGGGCACCGAGCCTGCTGGGGAAGGTCGGTCTCAGATTTAAGGGAAGCAATGTAACTGCTCCAAGACATTGTTTGAAAATAGTGGCCGGCAGCATGTGACACCTGGACCAGGAGCACGAGCACCCCCTGGATACTCATGAGAACTGCACCTTCTCGGCCATGTCCCCAAACAGAAAAGCCAGACTCATTGCCACCCAGTTGATGCCAACTCCCCTCGAGCCAACCCTCTAGGACGTGGCAGAACTGCCCCTGTAAGTTTCCAAGACTGTCACTCATTACGGGAGTAGAAAGTTCTTTCTCCCAAGGAGTGGCTGGTAGTTTTAATCTGCTGACTGCAGATTAAACACGTAACTATCCAGTCCAGATCTACCTAGGAATTCTCTCTCTCTGTCTGTGCATGCATTTGCGTGCATAGAGGAAGAAGGATCTCAGCAATCGAGTTTTCACAAACTCTATAGGCAATTTGGATGCATGCTGCAGGATGACTCCCAGGCATAGGGATATTGTGATGGGGTGAAAGAGTCCTGAGTTGGGTGGGACGTGAGACTGGTGGTGTCTCCCCCTGAATTGAACCACTGACACACAGGCCCTCAATTCTAGTCCTGCCTCTTATTCCCTAAGATTTCATCTCTGAGTCTTCAAGATTATTATTAATCATTATTATTCATCTATAAAAGAGGCACTTCTCTTTCTTCTTTTGGAAGAAAGCTGAGGAAGATTCTGCCACCTTGTTGGTGGTTTAGATGGGACCCACTGCCGTTATCAGTACTTACTGAGTCTCAGGAGATCCACAAGTCAAACAGCAATGCTATGAACCACCATGCATAGGCACTTATTTATTACATGAAAGAGTCCCTGTGGGATAGAAACAGCTAAGTGCTAGTCTACTAACTAGAAGGATGGCAGTTCAAGTCCATCCAGAGCTGGAAAGAAGGCCCAGTGGTGCATTCTCCCAGAGTCCCAGCTGTTGGAAACCCTCTGCAGCATAGGTCTACTGTGCCAGGCAAGGGCTTCCATGACCTGGAATCGTACTTCAGGCCATTGGTCTTATTGATTTTATTTCAGGCATCGAACTCTCGGTTTGACATGCCAAGAACAAACATACCTAAGACCAGTGAGATAACCCGTGAGCTCCTTCGAGAGGCAACATAGCAGAGTGGGATTTTGAAGTATGTGGAGTTTTGAAGGGTCCTGAGCAAAGCGATGAGTTTAGGACATAAAATATCCCCAGCTATACTTCAAAAGAAGGGTTTGGCAGACTGCTTGTGGAAAGATGACAGTAAAGCAAACCAATCAAACCAGAGTGCGGGTCAAGTCTCCCTGGCTGACCAGGAGTTAGGAACAGCATGATGATGCCAGGCTGGAGGTTTTCTTTGTTTGGTTTCATTTTCATGAAAGCTTGGGAAACGTTATAATGGAAACTTTAAAGATCCATGCTCTGGCAGGTTACTCATTAGCTGAGTGACTTGGGACCAATAACATGCTTGTGCCTTAACTAATTCTAGTGTCTTCGGCATGGGCCCCTTGGGAATAAATACATTATTGAAGACCATGCTTCCAATAGTGAGGCATATACCGCAAGGGCTAGATCAGCTGCTAGGAAAAACAGAGGCGGCCAGAGGACTTCAGCCTTGACCATCTATACAGTAAGTGAAGGACCCTGGGCCTGAACTCAGGCCTTCGTGGTTCCAGAGTCTGGCCTCTTAGTCACATTCCTGAGCAGGAGTAGCTGAGGGACTGAGGGGCACAGCCACCAGAAGTCCTGAGGTTCAGAAGAGGAGTGGCACTGTGTCCCCAGAGCTCAGTGGTGTCCTTCCTTATTCAGGTCAGGGTTCAGAGACTGGCCCTTGGGATCTGTACCAACTGCTGTCACTTACACCCAGGGACCCTAGTTGTCACCTCCAGGTTCTCATGGACATTCTTTCCATGGGGCAGCTGTACCTCCTTTCCCCAGAGTTTCTGCCTCCTGCATCAGAGAGGTCACCTTGCATCTCTGAGACCTTTCAGAAGGCCCCCAGGGAGATTGTGCAGCAGAGTGTTTTCCACAACGTTAGCATCCATGAGAACCAGGCCAAGGGTGCACAGCATCGTAGCATCGCTCTGTCCTATTTTGGGCAAAAGCATGTGAATCCACAGTGATCTCAAAAAGTCAAGGTTACAGTTAACCCCCCCCCCCAAAAAAAAAACACATGGAGTCTCATGTACAGGGGCTACTTGACTCATGGTCTTGGCAGCTTAACACCCACAATACCCTCAGGTTACTGTGAGCTCGGATCAGTCTGATGGCAGCAGGTTTGGGTGTTGATTTTGTGGGTTTGTTCTATGAAAACTTTCAAGATATTTATTACCTTTAAGCAATCAAAGTGCATTGAAGCCACTCCTGCAGGGGAGTGTCCCTTTAGAAAAAATGAGCCCCTGGGCATGGGTCCCCCCTGGCCCATGCATGGTTAATGATGACCTTCATTTACTAGAGACAAATGCCCTCCTCCTGTCAATGAGACTGGCCCACTTCTTTCAGATCTGCATCGGCCTTTCTCTCAGGACTTCATGTTCAGGATGAGCATGAAATAATGGGCATTTAAGCCTGATGGAGTTAGACACTGAGGAGAAGTGCTTTCAGAATAATGGCTGCCTGGGAGCAGAGGGTGCTCTTTGGTTCTTAATAAATCGCTCTGCTAATGAACATCTAGTGCTTCCATCTTTTTGTTCCTTTTTCCCTGGGCCCATCACCCACAGCTGGAGAAGTATACCTCTGTCTCCCTCCTGTGTGCTGTTCCTAAGAACTGGGAACCTGTGGTGGGGATGGGTCCAGGGACATGGAGATTCAGGTAGAAAGGTGTTTGTGGGACATCCTAGAGGTACCTAATCACCCACCTACCAGCCCAGGAAAGCTTTAATCTCAACAGCCCAGGTGGTGATCAGGCTTTCCATGTCCCTTGCTCACCCGGGGGTGGGGGGGGGGGAGGTTTCAATGGAACTTCCAGATGAAGACAGACTAGGAATAAACATCTAGCAATCTCTTTCTGAACACGAGCCAATGAAGACTGCATGGATCTCCACAGCAGGTTGCTGGAACAGTGCTGGAAGAACAGCCCCTCAGTTGGGAGACACTCCCGATCCACATGGGCTGTAGCAGTGAGCTGAGCACACCAAGGATTGTGAGGAAGGGGCAGGTCTGGGTTCTGTTGCATGGCATTGCTATGAGTCAGGGCTTGCTTGACAGTAAAGACGATTGTAATGACCGGGTCAAATCGAAGGGCTGGGGAAACAGTACGAGATGGTCCAGACACAGCTCCTGCCTTCGAGGAGCTTTCTGTCGTCATGCCACTCTTCCTTCTCCCTCATCCACTCTCATGAAGTAGTGTCATCTTCACAGTGGAGATGTCCCGGTAATGTAATGGTTTTGTGTTGGGCTGTGATTCACAGGTTCGTCAGTTTGAAACCATGAGCTGCTCCTCAGGACAAAGACAGGCCTTTCTGGGTCCACAAAGAGTTGCAACCTCAGAAATCCAGAAGGGCAGTTCTACTCTCTCCACGAGTCAGTATTGACCCAAGGAATTGAGTTTTTCTTCCAGTTCTTTGTAGTGAAGGGTTTGAACTCTTTATGTTTGAAATAGAGCTCCCAAAGCACCCATGGTTATCTAGCTGATCCCCAATCATAGCAACCTTCTACAGGGTTGCCAAGACTGTGAATGTTTGTGGGGGCAGTCTTCTCTTTCTCCCATGGAGTGGCCATGGACTTGAACCACTAACCTTGAGAGTAAGAGTCCAGTGCCTAAACCAAAGCACCACCATGCCTTCTTAGAGTAGTGCTATGTGAAACATTGATAAAAATCTTAATTTGTCTTTACTGAAATAATGTCAACTCTCTCAGACTGAATGATTCATAAAACAAATTACCCTCATTTCAAACTAGTTGGGTGAGTAGATTGCAAATTGCATTCATCCTCTGGCTAAGTGTCAGTGTGGGCTGGTACTTAATATGATCAAATGGCTTTTGGATCAGTTTTGTATCTGGGAGAATTTTGAATTATAGGAAGTCTTGAACAAAGTGTAACTATAGAGCGATGATAATTGGATAGCAGAATGGGTATCATTAATGCCATTTAATAGCACATGTGAGATAAGTTGACTTGGCCAATGTTTTGTTATTAATTAACCACTGTGGTTAATATTAACTATAATATTAACCACTATTAATAATAATAATAAAAAACCTTTGAGTGGGTCCAGCCAATGCTTACTCAGCAAGAGCCACTTGGTTGGCCTGGGTCCAGGATTCCTTAGCCCACGACCCATCAAAATGCTCAGTTGGGGTCCCAGCATGCTTTAGCCTCAGCCTTCCCCTTACCTGACAACGTGACTGCAGAGCAGAATGAATGTGAGACCATTTGGCCATGACTCTCACAAAAAAACCACACTTTTCATGGTGAGCCCTGCTTTCTTCTCCCCAAACATAGATGCTGTCAGTGTAGTAATAATCCGCTCTAGAATGAGCTTGAAAGCTCCTTTATTTGTGGCCTTATTTTATTTGTGGGTCCTTTATTTGTGGGTCTTATTTACTGTCTCTAGTGAAAATTAGGACATTTACCACCTCATTGGTCTCCTTTGCCTCTGACCATTGTTCTTCACTCTTTTTAACCCCTGGGACTGAACTTTCCTGAGCCACAGACTGGAACTTCATTGCCAGGAAGAAGCCCAACCCTTCCAAGAATTCCTGAACTCTGAGGAGGCAGTCCTGAGTGGACCAGAGCACTTGTTACAGATTGAGCCCTGTCCCTTCGAAGTTATGCTGAAATAAGGGCTTTCTCTTGTTGTGATAGTTGTGTGATGTCTGAGTAGGGTGGATTCTAGACCTAAAGCCTCTGGAGGTGTCTTATAAAGAGAGCTTCAGAAAGAAGACACACACACAAAAAAAGACTGGGAGGAGGGAGACAGATACCACAGGAGTAGCATCTATAACAGCCGTTCCCAACCTGTGGGTCACAACCTTTTTGGGGGTCAAGTGACCCTTTCACAGGGTTCATCTAATTCCTCATAGTAGCAAAATTATAGATATCATGGCTCAACGAAAATAATTTTATGGTTGAGGGATCACCACCACATGAGGAACTATATTGAAGGGTCACAGCATTATGACGGTTGAGAACCACTGCTGTATAAGCTGTAGAATGCCAAGGATGGCAGGCACTCAGAAAGAGTCCAAAGGGGACCGGGCCTGCCTAATTGGACTCCATGTCCACAAAATGGAGCACTGAAGCTTCTTTGAAGAACCCACTAGTGGTCCCTTTGGTTAAATCAGCACTGATGCATCTCTCGTTCCTTGTGGACATGGGAGCAAACTAAAAGAGAAGGGCACCTTGTTTGTCACTCCATCAGATCATCTGCTCCAAGGGAGCCCAGCCATGATACAGCTTCACTCTCTCACAAGAAGACGGTTGCTATGGAGACTGCAACAATGAGTTCAATGTTATAACTGTGAGGAGGCACAGTGCTGGACATGGCTTCTTTCTGTTGTGCATAGGGCCACTGTGGGTAAGAATGGAATGGACAGCACCTAACGAGAATTAGTGACCACTTGGAACTGATCTTTAAGGCCCTTTTCTCATCTATTGGTACATGGATGGCACAAGGGACTTGTGATCAGCTGCTCACCTAAAGGTCAGTTGTTCAAACTCGCCCTGTGACACACAAAGAAAAGCCTGGCAAATGCCTTCCATAATAATGAGCACAAACTAACAAGACCCCAACACAACAAAATTCACTGCCAGTGGGGGTGAATCCCCATCCACTGCTCTAGGAAAAAACAAAACAAAACAATGCAAAGAAAAAAAAAAGGAATCAAGCAAGAAGACAACAACTTATGGAAGTTTTCTGCTCTGTAAAGCATCATCCAAATATTCAGTGATGTAAAACGTATCAAAAGAATATGTCCAGGATACACTGAAAGCTGAGATGGAAAACAAGGCTCCAGGAATAATCCTAACACTATTGGAAAGAGTCCAGCAAACATTTGCAACGCTGGAAGCACTCTTTAGTCTATGTCAAGAAATCTGGAAGACGGCTACCTGGTCAACTGACTAGAGGGATCTATATTTGTGCCCAATCCAAAGAAAAGTGACACGGTGCAGCAATTATTAAACAATATCACTAATATCCCTAACCAATCAAACCAAGGACCATTGAGTGGATTCTGACACCATAGCAACTCTGTCAGAAAGAGCGGAGCTGCTCCCTAGAATTCTCCAGGCTGCACATCTTCATGGGAGGGGAAAGCCTCATCTCCCCCCCCCCCCCCCCCGCAGAGCAGCTGGTAAGTTCAAACTGCTGACCTTGCAATTAGTAGCCCCAAGTCAAACCCACTATGCTACCACAGATCATACCCAGGTAAAATTTGCAGACAATTATTAGAAAATGACTGCAGCAGTGCACGGACAAGGAACTGCCAGAAATTTAAGTCAGAAAAGGGTGTGGACAAAGAGATATCACTGTTGATATCATGTTGATCGTGGCTGAAAACAGAGTGTCAGAATGCTGTTTCCCTGTGGGTTTATTTATCTATTTTTGGGATTATGTAAAGAACTTCAACTGTGTCAGCCATAACACACTATGAATTACATTATGAATAATAGGAATTTCAGAAGACTTAATTGTGCTCATGAGTCCCTTCTGCATAGACGAAGAAGTGATCCTTCAAATAATTCTAGCAGCTGGCCTACATGAAGAAGAATATGGTATCAGGAGTGGGAAAGGCATTAACAGTACAAGTGGAATGATCCACTCTCCCTTGTTGAAAGAGAAGAGAATGCAAAGTGCGTACTGATAAAGATCAAAGACTCCAGCCTTCAGCACGGATGGCACTTAAGAATCAAAAAGAATAAAGTCCTCTTAATGAGATCAAATGGAGAAAACACCAAGGCTGTCAAGAATTTAATTTCACTTAGATCCACAGTCAACTTCCATGAAAGCAGCAGTCAAGAAACCCACTAATGCGCTTTATTGGTAAATTTGTTGTAAAGTATCTCTTAAGAGTGCTAAAGAGCAAAGCTATCACTTTGAGGACTAGGGTGAACAATCAGGGTGTTTTCCAATGGCCCCATATGCATGCAGAAACTGGACAATCAACAAGAAAGGCCAAAGAAGAATCGATCAATGTCTTTGAAGTGTGGTGTTGTTGGCGAACATGAAGGAGCCCTGGTGGCATAGTGGGCTGTGCATTAGGCAGCAACCCGCAAGATCAGTGGTTCAAACCCGCCCGCTGTCTCCCAGGGTAAATAGGAGACTGTGTGCTCCTATAAAGATGAAAAGTCTGAACGAATAACAGAAAGGTGGGTGAAGGGAGACGACGGGCACTGTAAGACACAAAAGAGCACAGCAGCAATATGTAATTGATCAAGTTCTCAGGAGGGTGGGGAGAGTGGGGATAAAAGAGGAGCTGATGCCAAGAGCTCAAGTGGAAAGAAAATACTTCGGAAATGTTGGAAATGCTTCAGACCATTGAATTATGGATTGTCATAAGATTTGTAAGAGCCCCTCCAATAAAATTATTTAAAAAATAACAGCCACCTGCAGCCTGAGGTGCCTAGGTACGTGTCTAATGTAGAAATCCAAGAATCTTTCCAATAAAGAATAAATTTCCCCTCCTCTAAAAAAAAAAAAAGAAGAAGAAGAAGAAGAAGAGACATTTCTCTAGGAAAAAAAAGATGAACGTTTTAGAAACCCAAAGGGCCCATTTTCTCTGGCTGCTGTGATTGAGGACCGACCGGTTCCTTGGCAGGGAGTTGAGAGGGAAGGAACAAACCGATCTGTGTTATAAGAAGTGCAGCCAGAACATTCCTCAGCAGTGAGGACGGAGGTTTACTTTGGACATGTTGTCAAGAGGGACAAGTCGTAGAGAAGGACAGCAGCTCCCTTGGTACGGTGGAGGGCCAATGAGAAAGGGGGGGACCCTCTGAGATGACTTGGCCCCATGGCCTCAACAACGGGCTCATACACAGTGACAAGGGGAGGGCAGCTGACGCCTGGGTGGTGTTTCATCCTGTGATGTGTATGGTCCCTGGGAGTCCTAATGGACTTGGTGGCATCCCGAGAACAGAGCATGAAGTTAGTTACTGTGGATGCCAAGGTCATGGGCTGGTTGTGGTTTGGGGTTTCTCTCATTCTCGGCATCCCTGCGTGACAACAAAGATAAGTGCGTAGCTGCTGACTGGAAGGTTAGTAGTCTGACTCTTCCAGAAACACCCAGCATTGAACACCTGATAGAGTGCTCTCCAGGGAGCACTGAAAAGCGGGAACCTGACAACCAAACATTTTGGTGTCTTGGGAGACTGACCTGGCAATCTGGTTCTGAAAGGTGGTGACCTTGAAACCCCCTCTGGAGCTTTCAGAAGTAGGAATCAACTCCGAGACACCGATCAACACAACAATCTAGGGGAAGAAGCAAAAACGGAAAGAGGCATTCCAACTTTTCGGAGCACGGCTCTTCTCTGTCACGTCAGGGGTGGCCAGGAGTCCATTCAACAACCACTTTGGTTTTATCCTTCCTTATGTCCCTTTGAATACGTTTCAGCTCGTGATGGCATTCTTCTTCTGACCTTAAACTGTGATTCTGAATTTGTCCTTGGAGAGGGAGTTTTCGGGGACGAAAGCTCAGAGAAGCAAACGTTTACCTCTGGCCTTTCTGTAACCTCGGGCAGTTGGTTTAATCTCCCTATTCTCACCTTCCTAAGTGGAAAGTGAGTGTAGCATCATTTAGTTTATAGCACGCTTCTGATGATTCAATTAAATAATGGATGGCAAGCACTTAGCTCAGGGCCTGGTGCATAAAAGATGTTCCACAAACATTTGCTCTCTCTCTCTCTCTCTCTCTCTGAGCCAGCATTTCTCCTTTCACCAATGATTCAGTCTCTTCTCTGTACACTCGGAGAACTCCCCTCACCATTCCCTTCTCAGGAACAACTGCCCCTTCTTAGAAACATCACTGAGAATGCCTCCTGCCCCCTTCTAGCCATACCTAGCAGGAAGGCCAATTAGGAAGCAGCTGTGACCTCCTGCTTGCCAGAAAAGCTCCGGGGCCTCACTGAGCACAGGGGTTGCTGCTGGATGCGTGTGACAGTGCTAACCTCAAGTCAGAGGCTGAAACCCATCCGCTGCTGTTCCCATGAAGAGTTACCGTCTCAGAAACCCTATCTAGGGTTACCATGAGTTGAACGAGGAGTCCTGGTGGCATCGTGGGTTATGTATTGGGCTGCTCACCACAATGTTCACAGTTCAAATCCGTCAGCTTCTCTGTGAGAGAAGGATGAGGCTTTCTGATCCTATGAAGCTTCACAGTCTGAGAGACCCAAAGGGGAACAGCTCCCCTTTTCCCCATGAGGTCACTTTGAGTCAGAGTGGACTGAGCGGCAGTGAAGTTGTGACTTGGAATGCACTCAGTGGCAGTGGGGTTGACTTTGAACTTTCAGAAGATCTCTAGCCCTTTCTTCCAAGGCACCTCTGGATGGAGTCTGACTTCTAATCTTTTAGTAAGTCCCCAGCACCATGGTCACTTGCTCCACCCAGGGAGTCTCTTCTAGCTGTACTTGATCCTAATGAATTCCCAAGGAAAATCAATATTCCCTGTCCACAGGGGCCCGGGACCACATCCATGCCTCATGGAATCATCCTCACATCCAAGTATGTGTTTTCCCAAGCATCTGTTTAATGGGAGAAAGAAGAGTTCTGACCAGAATAACCTTCTTGGTGTGATGCAGGCAGACTTCTCAGCCTAGAAATCAGGCTTAATTGGAAACTAAATAGCGCTTTTATACCAATTTCGGGATGCCTAGACCTACAGCTAATTCATCAAGGTAGTGCCTCATCTTGAGGAAGCCCTTGAGAGCAGAAACAATGGTATCCACGAAATTACAAGCTTGTACCTGATGAAAAAAACTGACGAGGGCATGGCCTGTGTTCTATTTAAGTCCCTCTCTTTGGGTTTTGCCATTACTGA
The DNA here is from genome assembly GCA_004026705.1 of Nesogale talazaci. NCBI lineage: Eukaryota > Metazoa > Chordata > Mammalia > Afrosoricida > Tenrecidae > Nesogale > Nesogale talazaci. Next base: position 109,706 of record PVJH01002654.1, on the reverse strand, counting down.
CTTTCTCTGTGCCAGGCACTGTGTTGGTGCCTGGAGCTATGGACATTGGCCGGGGCTGCTACCAGGCTGGTGGCAGAGAGAAGCTGTGTAAGAAAACAGTCCAAAGCCACAGCACTGGACTTACGATCTGTGGCTGGGCAGCTTAGGGAGAGAGAGGCTATTATGAGTCTCTTCATGGGTATCTGATTTCTATAGTCAGGACACAGGCTAACAGTTTACAATGACCAAGTTCTATGAGTTGAATTGTACCTCCCTGGGTGTGGGTGTGGGTGGGTGTGGGTGTGGGTGGTTGAAGTCAGAACCTGTTAGAATCACCTCATGGGAAGTAAGGTCTTTGATGATGTTATTAGTTAAGCTCACATGACTTCACACTGGAGGAAGGTAGGACTTTAAGAGGAATAGAGACACAGAGAGATGGTGACACAGAGAGAAGGCAACCATGTCAAGATTAATGTAGAGGGGGGTGCACCAAGAGGCTCAGAGAGGGGCAAGGGATAGATTCTGCTCCAGAAGGAACCAGAGAGGCCGCCATCCTGATTGTGGACTTCTGGTCCACAGAATAGTGAGAAAATACATTCTTGAATTCCTTACCAGGCTGTGGGGTTTTCAAACACTTGGCTTTGGAAATGAATACACTCTATGTTCTAGAGGCTTTTTGCCAACCCCTTTAAGCACATTCATTCCTTTATTATGCAGAGGTAGGAAATACACATAATTTCCATCACCCCACTTTACTGATGAGGAAGGAAATTGAGACTTAGCATGTGATTTGCCTAAGGTGCTACTGCCCAATTAATAGGCGCCAGACACTTTGCTGTGGAACTTTTTTGTCGATCAGGAGGCATTCTTCTAACAGAACAGGGGGAGGCTGCATGGTCTAAAACCAGGCTAGATGTATGTGTTAGAGAGCTGTCACCTTTCACCACGTTTATTCAATCTGCATACCCAGCAAGTCATCCAAGAAGCTGGAACATGGCAGAAGAACAAGATATCTAGATCGAGGGAATGCTCATGAACACCTTGAATGATTCTGATGTTTTGCTGAAAGTGAGGAAGACTTGAAGTACTTGCTGATGATGAGAGAACACAGCCTTCAGTAAGGGTTGCAGTGCATGACAAAGAAAATAAAAATAATCTCAACTGGACCAATAAGCTACATTTTTATAAGCAGAGAAAACAAGACACATGGAAAGATGCATGAAAAGAGAGCGCTAAAGGGCCGGACACAACCAGAGCCAGACTGAGCCGCCTCCCTGGAAGTGAGTATGGCAAAGAACAGGTTGGAGGGAAGGTACAGCATGCCACACCCACATGGAGACAGGTGGGCAGGGAGGAAGAGAAAGATGGTCTGGTCCCCATGATGACCTGGTCCCTGCCCACAATGCTGCAGGGACCTAATGGGTCACAGGGGGGACTGGGCAAACAACAGGTTGGGCCACACTGTCTCCCTACTGAAGCAGACAGTGACAGAGGACATTTGGGGTGGGGGGTCATATCGTGGGGAAGTGATGTGGTCTGAGCACCCAAAATGGACTGAATCAAGAAGAGAGTACTCCTGGATGGATGGTTGGGAGGAGAGGATGACTGGACTGACAGTTCCTGGGGGACGTGGGGGGGATGAGGAGACAAAGGGGGCATGGACAGGCTCAGCAACAGGAGAAACAAGTGGTCTGGAATCGGTGGTGAGGAGGTTGTGGGATGCCTGGTAGGACTTGAGCAAGGGTAACGTAACTGAGAGGAAGTACTGAAACCCCAATGGAGGCCGAGCATGCTAGTGGGACAGGAAGAAGGTAGAAGGAAATACAGGAAAGAACTAGAAGGCAAAGAACACTTGCAGAAGTCTAAATACAGGTATGCACATATGTAAATGTAATTATTTATGATAAGGAGGGAATAAATTTAGCTAATATATTTATAAGTTTAGAACTAAGGTCGCAGATGGACCTTAGGCCCCCCCCACCCAGGCACTCCCTCAAAGCAAGAGCACTTTTAGTCTATGAATGTGGTATTCCACGATGCTCACTGGCCCAATATAATCACTGAAGTCAAATGGGTGCATAAGCAAATGTGGTAAAGAAAGCTGATAGCACCCAGCTATCAAAGGATATCACATCTAGGGTCTCAAAAGCTTGAAGATAAACAAACACCATCTAGCTGACAAGCATCCAAGCCCACATGGAAGAAGCACATCAGCCAGTGTGGCCCTGAGGTGTCAAAAAGACCAGCTCTCAGCTATCAAACAGGGAAAAAAACCAAACCCTTACCACTGTGTGCACACCTTCCTGAGATGATCACTGAGGAAACGTAGGGCCATGAACAAGAGTGGTGAAGAAAGTTGACGCTACCCAGTTATCAAAAGATATAGCATCTGGGGTCTTAAAGGCTTGAGGGTAAATAAGCAGTCATATAACTCAGGAGCAACAAAACCCACCATAGAAGAAGCACACCAGTCTGTGCAACCATGAGGTGCAGAAAGAATCAGGTGAAAAGAAGAACAAAAATCATATCATTATATGCCCACACATCCGACATGATCACTGAAGGCAAACGAATGTAGAGGCAGAGAGCAAAGGAAGCTGATGGTGTCCAAATACCAAATGATAAAGCGTCTGGGGTCTTAAAAACTTGAAGATAAACAAGTGGCCATCTAGTGCAGAAGCAGCAAAGCCCACTTGGAGGAAGCACACTAGCCTGTGTGATCATGAGGGGTCGAAGGGAGCAGGCATCAAGCACCAAAGAGTAAGAATCATAGCACTACGAGTGAGGGGAAAAGCAGGGTGGGGATGCCAGGCCCTCTTGTGAACCTTTAGACACCCCCTTACAGAAGGGTCATGGGCAGGAGCTGGCAGTCAAGGTGCAGTGAAGTATTGATGAAACATGCAACTTTCCTCTAGTTCCTGAAGGCTTCCTCCCTCCAAATATCATGATCCCAATTCTACCTTACAAATCCAGCTGGACTGGAAGAAGTACACTGGTAGAGATGGGAACTGGAAATATGGGGAACCCAGGACAGATGAACGTTTCAGAACCAAGAGTGAGAGTGGAGTTACCAGATGGGTGGAGGGAATGTGGCGTAGACAGGGGGAGCCAATTACAAGGATCTACACATAGCCTCCTATCTGGAGGATGGGCATCGGAGGAGTGGGTGAGGGAAGATGTCTGGCAGTGTAAGACAAAATAATAATGATTTATAAAGTATTGAGGGTTGGTGGGAGAGCATGGAGGGAGGGGAGAGGATGAAAAACTGTTATCAAGGGTTCAGGTGAAAAAGCAGATATGTAGAGAATTATGATGGCAGAAGGCACGCGAAGGGGCTTGACACAGTATATGTATTTATGGATTATGATAAGCAATGTATGAGCCCCCAATAAAATGATAACAAAAAAAATAAATAGAGTAAGCCTTGAAATTTCAAGAATTCAACTGTTCTTGGATTGCCAATCAAGATCTATGGAAGCAGAAGTCAGGAAATCAAGCAATAAGCTTGCATTTGGTAAATCATCTGCAAAAGATCTCTTGAAAGTGTTGAGGAACAAAGCTGTCACCCCGAGAATAAAGGTGCACCTGACCCCTCGGCTGGAAGGAGGGAGGAAGTCCACAGGCGAATCAGTGCCTTTGCCTTGCACTGAGAGAGTGCTGAGTATAGAAAGCACTTTGGACGTCAGAAGGACACACAGACTCTTCTTGGATGAAGTGCAGACAGGATGCTTTGAGGAAGAAAGGATGGCAAGACTTTGGGCACATTATCAGCAGACACCAGTCTCTGAAGAACCAGTGATGCTGCTTGGCAAGGTAGAGAGAGGGGCAACAAAAAAAGGGGAAGCTCTTTGATGAGCTGGATTGACATAATTTTGGGGAAAATGATGCGACTGGCTTGTTTGTATTTTTTCTGTGGTATGTCTGGTTGCTGAGGGGAGACTGACTTAACAGAATCGGGGTCTGAACAAGGGAACTGCATAGTGGGGCTGGGTCTTCGACAGAGCTCATGTATCCCTCTAACCAATCTTTAATCATCTTTGATTGCTTTTCAAATTAGGTTTACAGAAACATTGTGGACAAAGTATGGAGCTTGGGTACACTCCCTCTTAGCCTCTACACACACAGTTTCTCTTATTAGTGTCTTACATTTGTTAAAACTGATGAGCCAATACAAGCGCATTATCATTAGTAGCTTATGCGTTAGGGGTCACTCTTTATGTTGTGCGATGCAGTGGGCTTTGCCAAATGCGTCCTGTATTGTGTGCACCACAGAATAGTTCTGCTGCCCTAAAATGCCCAGTACACCACTTCTCCACCACTCTGGAACCTCTGGCAACCACTCATCCTTTTTTGTCGTCTCTCGAGAATTTCCCTTTCCCCAGAGTTTCTTAGAGGGGGAGTCATACTGTATGTAGCTTTTGCAGACTGGTGTTTTCCCTCAACCTTGGGATATTAAAAATGCGGTGCTAGAAGGGTTTCTAAACCAGTGCAATGCCCCCACCCCCGTTCACACTTCCTTCCTCTGTCTCTCCGGAGCTCTTGCTTTGTTTGTAACCATTTGTGAGGTGCAGGAGGTAAGCCCCAAGGGCGGTAAGGATGCCATACGGAAAGCAGTCTGGCTGGAGAGATCAACTGTGTAAGAGGGAGACCCCAAAGGACAGGCAGGCTGAGACTGCGGTATAGGCTGTGAACACCAGGCCTAGCAACTTGGGGTTCCCTCTAATTCAGTGGGGGCAGGCAGGGACATAGGAGCTATCAAAGCACAGTGTTCGCTTTTTTTCTTTTTGCTATCATAGTTATCTTAAATATAAGATTTTTGTTAAAATATTTTTTATTGTGAATTGGGTGATGATTTTACACCCAATCATTCATATGCACATTTTGCCTTAACTGACTCATTGCAATTCCCTCAGTGGAGGGCTCTCACTTCCTCCTTGTTTACTAGTTTTGTTCCTTCTTCCTTCTTTGCCCTCTGAAGATTATTTCTGGGCAAAGGCTGTCCTTTCAAATCTCGAATGGTTGGTTACTAAGGGATGGATGCTTCCTGGTGTGAGGAAGCTAGTTCCCTGCTCCCTTACATAAAACTGAGCCAAGAGAGTGAGGGCAGTTCCCATCCTGAAGGGTGATGACAGGCCATCACTCACTGCCATTGAGTCAAATCCGAGTCCCAGAAAGGCAAGAAACTATCCTGTACTACAGGGTAGGATGGGTCCTTTGAGTTTCAGGTATTTTAGGTCTTTATAGGAACAGGTAGCCTCGTTTTTCTCCTGCTGGTGGGTTTGAATGGATGACCTTAGAGTTAGAAACTCAACCCACTAGGGTAGGGGCTATTGTCTTGGGGTTCCCACTGGTCTCTATCCGACCAGTCAGGCTGGTCTCTTTTACGATTGTGAATTGTGTTTCATATTCTTCTCCACTTTATCTAAGTCCTCCTAATGGTCCTTCAGTTAGCAGCACAGCGTTTATTGATGGTAATGAGAAGAACTGTAAAATCAAGGATGGAGATTCCGGGAGAATCTTTATGATTTCTGATGAAATATGCATGCTCACTGAAGACACTTCAGATAATATAAAGAAGGATCAAGATGAACTTTAAAATATCCTTAAATCCTAACATAATCTGCATTGCTATTTCAGCTTATTTATTTTCTATTCTAATTTTTCAGTACACACATATACTCACAGGTTGGAACAAAATTGCACATGTAGTTTTGCTTATCTTGCATTTTCAATAATATTGTATCAATATCACTTGTCCACATTATTAAATAGTCCTTGAGGGGAGTGAATAACAGAAACTATAGGGGAAGGGAAACAGCAGTCGATTTAAGATATTAAAATAATAAGTTATAAGGCTGAGCCCCGGTGGTGTAAGTGGTTGAGTGCGGGACTGCGACCCACAGGCTTGGTGGTTCAAATCCAGCGGCGGCTCTCAGGAGCAGTGTGGGGTAGCTCCCATGACCCCCAGAGGACATTGATGCCCCCCCCCCCAAAAAACCAAATAAAATAAAATAATTTATAATTTATCAAAGAGTTATGAGGGTGGTGGGAGAGGAAGAAGAGCTGATACCAAGGGCTCAATAGAAAGTAAATGTCTTGAATATAATGATGGCAACCTAATATAAAAAGTGTTTGATATAATTGATGTATGGATTGTTAGAAGAGTTGTAAGAGCCCCCAAGAAAATGCTCTTTTAATAAAAAAACAAAAATAAATAAATAACCTTTGAAATATTTGTCCAGACGTTGACTGGGATTCCATCAGTTGAGTCAATCAAACTTTCTTTCACTCATGTTTTTGAACTCCAGTTTAGATTGTCTCCAATTTCTCACTCTTATAGATAATATATTCCTGTGGTGAGCACCTCTGAATTGCGTGTCTGTGGTGTTTGCTTGGGATAGATTCATGGTCAAAGGCGTGGGTGAACCATCTCCTTGGCTAGCATTGGGGTGGAGGAGAGAGGTGGAAGAGACAGGGGGAGAGGATGCCAGGAAGAATTGCAGAGCACTGTGGCACAGCAGGTAGGACGTGCTTGGGGTTTGGACTCAGGAACTCCAAGGAGAATGGCGAGAAACGACAGGCAACAGAGGGACGGGGAAGAACAAAATCAATAGAGGTTAGTGAGCAAGTCAACCATCCAAGAGAAAGAGTAAATTGAGGAAAGAGAGACCTGTTTGGGTTTTACACGGATGAAGTAGTCTACAGGGACGAGACCCATGATCTGTCCTCCCTCCCTCCTCCTCCCCCTCCCTTCCTCTCTACCGCTGTTGTGTCCCTTCACCTCACTGAGCATGCCCTTCTCCATGAGCCCCCTCTAACTTACCAAATAGGATGTTCTTTATTGGCACTTGGTCTTCGCTGATGACATGTCCAAAGTAAACAAGTCTCGCCTTCCTCTTGTCTAAAAAAAGTCCTCTTTTTATTTCTAGCAGTGATTTGCTTATTCTTTCGACAGCTCATGTAATATTCAATATTTGTTGTCAGCATCGCAGTTTGAATTCATCAGTTCTTGGCTTGCCTTCTTGATTCACTTTATTTAGCTTTTCCATGTGTAATGTTGTTGTTGTGTGCTATCAAGTCGGCTCTGACACAGAGTGACCGGCTGTTCAACAGAAGGAAACACCGCTCGGTCCGACACCCGACTCACATTTGCACTGTTGGAGCCTTTTCTTGAAGCCACTGTGTCAGTACACCTGGTTCAGGTCTTTTTGTTTCTGCCGCCTGTGGTAGTTACACAATCTCCTATCAACTTGAGTGAAGGGGTGGAGTCAAGTCTATCAATCAGGTTACAAGGCAAGACCCAGCAGGAGGATTCTGGGAACTTCCTCTTTTTTTCCCCTGGGAAGAGGACCACACTCTCTTCACATTTCTGTTGACAAGTGGAGCTGCAGGAGCCACGTGGAGACCCACATCATTGTGGAGAGGCTTCCACAAGAAATCCACCCACTGACCTGTGATCTTCTGGCTTTTGGCATCATTGCATGTGCTGTGTGAATCTACAGAAGGATTTATGGACTAGTCATGGACATATGGGCTAATATCAGACTTATGGACTTAATCTGAACTGCCTGGGATGTTTTCTCAGTACATAAATAATTGCTCTTTGATATAAAGTTCTCTCTTGCACACATATCAGTGTCTCTGGATTTTTTTTTCTGTAGTCAAACCAGGCTGACACACTGTCCTTCTACTTTATCCAGCATAATGTCATTTCTCAGAGACTAGTGGTCCCTGATTACATGTCCAAAGTACACAAGACCATGTCTTCCCATCTTAGCTGCTAAGGAGCATTCTGGCTATACTCCTCTCAAGGCACACATTCAAGTGACAAAAGAGGGGTGCTTACATGCACGTGATGCATTGAAAAGAGCACAGCTTGCATTGAGTGGCTTTTCCTCAGTAGGGAGACATCTTGACTCTTTAAAATGTCAGAGAGGCCTTTTGCAGATGTGCACACTGCACCAAGCTGCTTGACTTCTGGAGAGCCACTTCTGTGGGTGTTTGCCACACATTGACGTTAAGTGTGTCAAGAAACCACCAGAGTCAGGATTTGGGGCAAGGAGATTATGAAAGTTGCTGTGCATTTTTAAAATATAAAGACACTGACCATCCTTGTCATCTTGGAGTGCTTTAACTGAACCACCTCAAGTGAATGGCTTTAACCAGCTAGACATGTATTCTCATATAGCTCTCATCTCAGAGGAGGTGCGAAGTCTGCAGTCACAGCCTGCCCCTGGGGAAGGTTCCCTCTCTGCTGGCTGCTGAGTTGGGAGGAAGATCCTGGTGTCCTTTGCGCCTCTGTACACCCTCCTTCCTTGGAGAACTCCATGGGTCTTAGTTTCAATCCGCTCTTTCATCTTGCCCAATAAAAGGTGCTGTAGGCCACACCCTAGGGAGTCTCTCCTGATGGGGGTCAGGACTTTGAAGGGATTGAAAGCGTCGCAGTCGGCTTTAATCCTTTGACTGCTTACTGGTTTATCACATCGCTTCACAGGCGATCATTACAGAACTGTCAAACCCTATCATGATGCACTGCCAAATCAAGCCCAGTCAAGTTGGCTCGAGTTGTGGGGGTGGGATCCAATTCAATCTTCAATAGATACTCTACCAAGAACGGACTTGGGGCTGGGATGTGGTGGTCCTGGGATGGTTGGCCAGGATGATGGTACTATATAAGGAGTTTGGAGTGTCAACTGTGGCTTGTTGAGTTTAGGAAAGTTACTCAACATCTTTAAGCACCAAGTTCAAATCAAAACAAAAACCATTCATAACTCAGGGCTAGGACCGGATTAAACATGGGGGTCCTTGTCAAGCCCTCTGCAAATAGGTGCCACTATTTGATGGTCACAGTTATTCTTCCTCTTCTGGGTACCATAAAGGGGAAGCAGGAACCATGGTTTCCAGATCCAAGAAGTGTGTGCAGAGCTAGGAACATAAGAAGGCCGTGAATCACTCTGCAACCCGATAGGAAAGGCGGCTTTCGAGACAGCCCAGACTCAGAGGGGCAGACAGTTCCATGCTGATGTGTGCAGACACCAAAAGGCCAGCTTAGACGGCCCTGCCTGCCAAGCACAGGCAGTTTGGAACATGTCATCCCAACTCCCCAGGGTTAATCAAAAGATGACACAAAGAAAGTTGGGGTACTCTCACCCCAGCCTCTCAGACACCAGTCTCTGAATCACATCTCTTTTCCTGACTCCTGCCTGATTCCCTACCTCACCTTCTAATAAATTCACTTCCGCAAGAAATAGGCATGGCTCAAATCAGGATTCTATCTTGAAATGCACCCACAGACTGCTGCTTTTCCTACTCCCACTCTGGACTATTGGACGAATGCAGCCGTGTTTTGTGGTGGTTGTTGGTACAAGATGATAATGGCTGGAGATGTACGTTGTAAGGCTCTGGTCTCCTGGGCAACCCTCTAGAAGGGTATTCCTTCTTCAAATAGAAAACTTGATTTCTGAAGGGTGTGTATGTGTGTGTGTGTGTTTGTGTGTGTGTTGTCCCTCACTCAAAGTGGGAAGAAAATGATGTTTTTCTGCATCACCATCTGGTCTGGAACCTGATTTTTAGAAATGGAGGGAGCATCACGAATGAGATGTTGTTTGGTTTTATGGTAGAATTCTTGCCTTTCATGCAAGACACAGAGGCTTGCTTCCCAGCTCTCGGTGGGATGGCTGGACTAAGATGGATTAGGAAGAAAGGCCTGGTGATCTACAGCACACAGATCCAACCCACACGTCACCATGGGGATAGACCAGGCAGCTTTTCTTTCTGGGCCTGAGGAGGCACAGCAGGAGTCAAGGGCCAACGGGGGGAATAGAAAAAAAAAAGTGTGCTTGTGAGGGGTGGGAGGTGGGGGAGACCGCTGAGAGAGGAGAGGGTGTCAAGCCCAGACTTGGAGACAAGCATTCCAGGGCTGGAATCCCAGCTCTTCTCTGCGGCAGCTGTGTGGCTCTGGGTTCAGTCCTTGCCTTCTCAGATGCTCGGGCCTTCTTACCTGTAGATGGAGTTCACTGGAGCTCCTCGCCTCCTAGAGTTCTTGTGTCCATCCATTGAACAATGTGGGCCCCTGGCTTAGGCAAGGCAGAGTCCAGTAAGAAGTAGTGCTGCAGTCATTGCTATTCGATCTGAAAATTCCAAAGCTGGAAGGGAACTTTGGCATCAGCAGGCCCCTCATTTCAGGGAAGAAGATACTAAGGCCCGGGGAAGGTAGATCACCAGGAGCTTACTCAGCAGATGTGAGGCTGTGGATTGGAACCCATGCCTGGCTCCTAGATGCCCCCAGTACCTCTAAGAACAGACATTCTGGGCTTCACTGAGAGGGCTAGAACTGAATTTTAGTTCTCAGGTCTCCCGCCTAGGTCCTATCATAGGATGCACACTCCCTGTTCCCTGCCTGCAGTTGTGACCCTGTGCCCATGACAGGACAGGCTGTGATTGGTCAAAGGCCTGTCATACCTTGAAGGCTGTTCTTGAATTGCTGGCTACCCTTCTCAACTTGCTGGCCCAGAGCTCAAGAGGATTTGTACATCACTGTGTCCTCTCTTCACAGCATCCTTTCTCCAGCTCCCTACCCTTCTGTGGGCTCCCAGGCCTCCTCCTGTCCTCTTGGTTGGGGTGCATATGGGCCCTGGGGAGTAAATCCACCCTTACCTGAGGACCTGCCCCCTGAACTGAATCTGGCAGTGATGGTCCCGCTGCTGTGGCTGGGGTCAACCATTGAGAGAGGCTGCCGAGCAGAACACGGGGGCCCAGACAGGTGTGGGAGCAGGACCAGGCCGTGGCCTTACACTGCCCTTACCCTCACCCCTATCTCAGTAAAGTCACTCTAGCTGGTCCAGTACAGAAATTCAGACCAGGGAGAGGAGGAGGGGAGGATCTAGACTGACTTGACAAAGATCCAGGCCCCGAGTGGGCATCCTGTCATCAGTTTGAGCTACTGGGTAGCAAAGTATTTATTCATCTTTTGCTTTGCATTTATTGGATGCTAACTGAAAGGTCAGCAGTTCAAAGCCACCAGCCTCCCTGTGGGAGAAAGAGGAGGCTTCCTATTACGGTAAAGAGATATAGTCTTGGAACCTCACAGGGACAGTTCTACTTTGTCCTACAGGGCAACTATGAGTCAAAATGGACTCAGTAGCAGCAAACATTTTCTTTTTGGTCATGAGAGACTCTAGTTGTCCTGGAGAGGTGCAAGTAAACAGCAAACTCAGCGACCGACGCTCTCCATGACACAGCCCACCGTCGCCAGAGGGTCAGATTGCGGGTCTGCACTTTGGAGTAGCAGCACACTTCTGGAGACGTACTGGGAGGGAGATGTGAATCACGGCCTGGTCCTTCCAGCTTGAGCCCCATTCTCCAGGCTACATGGTCAAGGCTCAATGCGGAGGAGGCTTTCAAAAGTTTGTGGAAAGATGGAATGGACCCCTCATGGGATTTTCCCAGAGACTTTTTGAAGTCCCTCCCATAGGGAAAGGGAAGGGAGGCAGGAGGCATTTTTAGAGAAACCTTTTCATCGTGACTCGAGTGCAGGCTCCCAGGGCAGGTGACCAGCTGTCCATTCAGCAGGGTGTACCCACGGTATATCAGCTCACCCTTGGCAGGCCCCTCCAAAGACCGTCACTCAGCCCACCGCCTCCCCATGTTGCCTTCTTCCACCCCTCCTTCCCTAATGCTGTGAGAGTTGTCCATCCTTTAGATATTATAGGGGTGATGATTCTAAAACGGGGTAAGTTCAGTCCCAGGCGGGAAGTGGGATGAAGGGCTACAGTGCCAGGGGACCCACTTGCCTCTGTCTGACCAGTAGGAAACTTGACATTTCCTGAGCAGTTTTCTTGGGGGGGGGGGAGGGGGGTTGTACACATCCAGCCATCACCTCCCAGTGCCGATGTTACAGGGCGGATGCTGTGCAGGAGCCTGGGAGGGGCTTGCTGCTGGGAGGGGTGGTGAGAGCCCAAGTCTGCGTCCTCGATCTCACTCAGACTCTGTGCTTTCTCTGCCCAAACCGGCCTGCTTTCCCTGGAGGCCGCAAACCACGCCCCCCACCCCCCACCCCCAACCCGGCCCTCCGGAACTGCGCTGGAGAGAATGATGGCCAAAAAGATATGTCCATGCCCAAGGGTCAGGGAATTTGGACTTATTTGGAAAAGTGGACTTTGCAGAAGAAATTACGTTAAGGATCTTAAGATGAGGTCATAGTGGTTTAGCTGCGTGGGTTCTGAATCCCATGACAGGGGTCCTTCCAGAGGTCAGAAGAGGTTAGGACAGCTGGAGAAGACCTTGGGAAGATGAAGGCAGAGGTTGGAGGCGTGCAGGACAGGCGTGGAGCCACGGAGACCCCAGGAGCTGGCATAGGCAAGGCAGGAGTCTTCTTTGGAGCCTCGGGAAGAAGTTCAGCCCTGCTGACACCTGGAAATTAGATGTCCAGACTCCAGATTGCGACAGGATGCTTTTATGCTGATTTAAATCAAGTCATGTAGTTACAGCCACTCTGGGAGAGTAATCCAGGGGCCACACCTCTCAGGGCTGGGGACCTGGGGTCTAGTTAGGGGTGGTGGTGGTGGCAAAGAGCCAGTCCCAGGGGGACCCAGAAGTCTGGGGCAGATGAAGGTCAAGCTGTCCTGACAAAGGACTGCCAGCCTCAGATGGCTGAGAAGATTAAGACCCGGGTTGGCTGTGCCTCTGAGCCACAGCCTACAGTCCCCTTCCCGTGGCCAGAGGGGCCCATTCCTGCCAACTTTTAATTTGGAATAAACTCCCCTCTCCCCCGCAGTCCTGAACTTAATAAGATGTCTGTGCAGCGTTGCCTGGGTAAGCAGCTCTGAACAAACGATTCCTGTCTGCTACCAGCCAGTGGGAAGGACAGGGAACCCCAGAGAAAGGCAACCAGTGTGGTTGTCGGAAGGACCCAGCCCCACTCTGCACACACCAGGACTATGGAGGTCCCTGGAGCACATCAGTCATGACAGTGGGGACACCCTGGGGCTCCTGCTCCCCTGAGCTTCCAAGACAGGCAGCAGGCTACTCTGGGTGGGTGGGACCCTGGCTTCTCCCAGCAGGGATCACAGAAATATCTCACAGATCCCCGAGAGGTCAGAATTATGGGGGCTGCTTTCCCAAACAAATCAGACAGGCAGGATGCCGAATAGACAAAGATGGGCCAGTCCACATACCTCAGTCTCGGGGCTTTTTACAAGCAAGACTGCAGGACAAGTTATTATCAGGAACATCCAGTGGCAGTAGGAAAAAAAAATACATGTGTGACCCCAGGAGAGACCCAGTGAGAAGGAGGGGAGCCTTTGTGAGACAGAGGGATCCACCAGTACACAGTGGGCTCAGGTTTCTCAAGGTCATACCATTAGCCAAGACCAGGCAGCATTTTGATCTGTGGTTTGTATGGTCCATGCAGCAGAATCAGAATTAACTTGATGTTCAATGAACAATGCCAGTTCCACATCTTCAGACTGCCTGGTGCCAAACCTTCTTGCCCCACACTGGAACAAGGCTGCTCTCACACTCACCTGACAGGAAGAGCAAGCTTTGGGGGATACTGGGATGCTGGCACAGATGTCCTCACCCAGCCAATGTCCCTGGACCTGATGGACCCCAGATCACATGTGTGGCTATCTTGCTGAGGTTCATGCTTTAACCCAGGCCTTAACCTGGGGGTGCTGGGAAACCGGTCCCCTGCTCTGGCAGACCCGCTTCCCAGAAAAGATTTGCTCTGGTCCAATGGTTCTTGAACCAACCCAGGAACTTCAGTGGAAAGTTGGGAAACTCTCTGTGGGTGGCCCTGGGAGTCTCGTGCAGGCTGCTCTGAGGATGGAGAGGACACAGCCTGGTCTGGGCACCAGCAGGATCATGTTGTAGTCCCATCACTGTGCTCACCGTCAAGGTGACCTGGTTTTGCTGCGAGTCAGTTTCTGATCTACCAAAATGTTGATTGCAGTGCGGACCTCAGGGCCAGGAGTCGGGTGAGACAAAGGGACACTGGGATCTAGAGCGGTTGATGTCCCGAGATCCAGGGCACCACCAGGACTGGGCCTACTGGGTGCAGGTTCTGTCCGTGTATTGTCCTCATTACATTTAAATATAGCCGTGCGAGGGTGATGCTGTGGCTATCTCTAATGAGACACTCCGACCAGGACCCGTGCAGCTCCCTTGAGCCACACAGTTGGGCCCTGGAGGAGCCAAGACTGAAGCCCATTCTGCTGGAACGCAGAGGCCACCCAGGTCCCGGGTCAGGGTCTGGAGCTGCTGGAGGGGGCCAGAGGAACAAGACGTGTGTGTCTGAAGTCCTGCCCTGCACAGGCCGGAGCGACCTGGATGGGCGTGGGGATAAGTGGTTGGGCTCCAGAAGCACTGATCTGGAGAGAGATCTTGTAAGCATGACTTCCCCACTCCCTCATTAGCTTGATGCCCACCCAGCCAGGAGCGGCCTGGGTGACACCCGGAGCTCCCCGGGACTGGGTTTGTTCCTGCCGTCTTCACATCTGCTGTCCCTGTGTGGGAGGAGATGGACTTCAACTGCCTTGGCAGAATGGAGCCGGCCCACGTCTGGCTCTGCCTAATGGTTCCAGCTAGTGTTCCTAATTCGCACAGCAGGAAGAGTCTTGGCCCCGACAGTTGAGCGGTTGTAATAAGGGAATTCAGGTGATAAAAATGACCCAAAGGTGGGCCAGGCCTTAGTATAACAAAGTGGGGAGAGAGGTTGCACATGGTCTACCAGTAAGGTCATGGAGGCCTCATGCTTCCACACAAGTTTCTGGGAGTCTGTGCTGTTTTCAGAGCGCCTGTGCAGGGAGCTGGGGCAGTGGAGACACTCACAGCCGAGGGGAGGATCAACTGAGGGCTGTAGTCAGATCCACTCATACGCCTCTTATGCCGGACTCTAGTCCGGGTAGTGCAAATAGATAAAGCTGCTTGCTTGCTCTCTCAGAGGGTGGCTACCGAGTCCCTCCAGAGGTGCCTCAGAAGAAAGACCTGATGATCCGCTTCTGGAAAACAAGCCATTGACACCCTTATCAATCTCAGTTCTATCCTGAGTCACCAGGAATGGAATCAACTGCTGGGAAACTATCAGGCCCGTCCAATAACCACCACCTCAATTAAACCGATGAGGAGGCATTCTGAGAATTCCATTTTACAGATCAGAAGACTAAAGCCAGATTGGCAAGGGACTGGCTCAGGGCCTTCCAGTCAGTGTCCAGAGTTCCCGGGGGTCTTTCTTTGAAAACAATTTGCACTTTCCATTACATTAGTGGTTTGCAACCTTTCCTTAATTTTTATTTTTGGAAGCAGGGAGACTCTTAGAAGGTTGAAGAAATGCAGTACATAAAACAGACCTTCGCCTAGCTCCAGGGGGAGGTTCCCAGCATCCCCCCACCCACTTTACAAGTCACAGCAACCCTGAAAGGCAAAGTGGAACTGCCCCTGGGGCTCCTGAAGCACGTGGCCTCATCTTCCTCCCAGGAAGCAGCTGGGGGTTGCAAACTGCTGACCTGGCAGTACGCAGTTCAAAATACACTCCACACTGCCAGGGTGGTGTAGTGGACTACCCTTTACCACCAGACCTCCTTGGATCTCAATGCCTTATCTGGCTGGAGGGCTCACCCCATGTCACAAACTCTCCCCTGCTGCTGCACAGAGCTCAGAGCCCACTCAATGGGCATCTTGATGACAGATGCTTCTTTCTGGTTTCCAATTCCCAGCGTCTTCTTGGGACTGCCCCCCGGTACTGGTGCCCATGAAGTGGTGCGTCAGTCACTCTGGGCTGGGCACTGTGGTCCTATCCTCATGGGGCTTCAAGCTACGGGGAAGGCAGTGCTTAGTGATCATCTCCAAAGGGCCCATTGTGCCCTCAGATTGGTGACTGTGGGGAGAGAGCTCTAGGTGAAAGAGATGTGTACACAGGTTGGTCCACCTCTGCCACAGGGCTCTGAGATGGCGTGAGTCTGCACCCAGAGGGGAAAGAATTTCAGGCAGAGAAAGAGAGAGAGAGAGAGAGAGAGAGCGAGCTCAATCCTGGGACAGGCAGGGCAGGGCACAAGGAGGGTGATCTTGAGCCCGACCAGTGCCTGTGTGTTTGATCTCCAGGATGCAAGAAACAGTAAGTTAACCCCAGGACCAGGGAAGGGACCTGGTCCAGTAAGACCTTTGTCTTCCTCAATCCCCAAAGGAACCAAGCAGAATCCTCCTCAACAGAGCTTGGGTTATTACAAATCTGGGACTCGGTCAATCAAAAAGCAGGACCCACAAGAAGATCCAGAACCTATTAGCAAATATTGTACGTCTGGGGAGGGTTGATTCTCAACTCCTCCAGGGCAGGTCTGTGCATTAGGAAGCCTTTTCTGGCAGCTCTGAATAACTTTTTCCCCTCCCCTGCCCTGAGCCTGGCCGTGCTCCCACTGCCATTTATTTAACAAATATTTAGCCTACACCTGGTTGGGCACAGCTCCAGTTACCCAGCACGTGCCTGGCCCTGAGCCAGGACTGGATAAACACTAAGCCCCTCTAGGCGAGCTGATGCCGAGAGAGAGAGAGAGAGAGAGAGAGAGAGAGAGAGAGAGAGAGAGAGAAAACAAATACAACGCAGAGAGACTGGTCTCTCCCAGGAGCTGGTGGTCATGGGCAGACTGACGCTGGTCAAAGGAAGGCCGTCGGCCTAGAGTGTGCCTGGTGGGTTCCCTTTCTGGGATTCAGAGTGGAGATCGGGATCCATCCTGACCCCCTCTCCCACACCCTGCTGGTTCTCCTGTCTTAGCTTCCAGCTCAGTGCTGTCTCCCTTTGCCCTGTCAGCCCCCATCTACCTCCACTTCCTGCTCACTCAGTGCCTCAAAGGAGGCCCACACCATACTGGTGCCCCCTTCGACTTGGGGTTGTCTGTCAGTTTTGCACCCCCGTCAGACTGGCTGATGGCCGTGTGCCAGGGGTCTGGTGGGGAGTGTGGCCAGATGGGATGCACATGCCATGACTGCAGGCAGGCAGAGACATCTTCACGCTCATCTACCCAAAGCTCCTGCTGGCTCTCTTGCTTACACACACACACACACACACACACACACACACACACACACACACACCTTTGCACACGCTCTCAGCCCCTCACTGGCGCACACTTATTCGCCTGTGCTGCATAAGGAACTCCGGTAAGCTCTCTCGCCACTTCTTGATTGGAGACACCTGATATGGACAGACCCACCTGCAGTAGGTGATTTAAAGAGCTTCTGAGGTCAGCCCTCCAGAGGGGGCCGGCATGGCTCATCCTTGCCGGACCCACGCCCACTTCAGGACTGACCCCACCTCCCATCTGTTCCCTGCAGCACGCTCTGTTGTGCTGTCGTCAGCAATCTGAAGAGGCAGGCAGGTGGCAGGTGATGAGCTCATTGTACAGAGGAGGAAAAGTGAGGCTCACCTGGGTTACAGGTTCCTCACACAACAAAGCGAGAGTTGGGGATCCAGGCTTCCTAAATCTCAGGCCCAAGTTTTTTTCTGTGCTTCCAGAGAGCAGAGCAGAGAAGACATGCTGTCTCCCTCCCTCCAGCCCCGGGACCCTGGCATCCAGGATCTGGGAAGAAAATCCCCAATTTACTTCTGAGACTTGAATACACTGGGGCCAAGTCACCAGTGAACCCCTTTTCTCTCCTCCCCTCAGAACATTGAAGAATTCAGGTGCCTTCTCCTCAGTCCACCCCATCATTCTACCCGGTGGCCTTCTAACCCTCCACATCATATGGACTATCTGCTGGACCTGGGTCCCTGGAAGAGTGCACGGGAAGGGCCTAGGAGCCCAAGAAAGGACACTCAACCCCTCACCCACCACTGCACCCACACAAACCCGCCGGGTGGCAGCCGCTGGGTGCCCGGGCCGTGTCACCAAAGCCGGCTGTGTGTTCACAGCTTTTATTGTTGCCTCCCATGGCTATTGTTTAAAATCCTGTACAAGGATGTGTGGGCTTCTTTCCCTGAATATATCCCGCAGCCGCTTCCAACGCATCTCCCCAAAAGACTCTAAGACATGAATATTTAAAGACGGTTTGTTTCAGCTGGTGGGACCGTGTCATGCGGCTGCTCTCTGGCTGTATTTTAGCTCCAGAAAGTTTGCCAGCACGTCTGTGAGTGTCTCTTCCTTCCTGCCTGCCTGCTGGGGTGGGGGGTGACCCCTGAGACGGCATCACCACCTGAGGGCGTCCAGGTGCTGAAGGCCTGTGCTGTCTTTCATTCCACAATCCCCCTTCTGGGCTAGCTAGCCATCCCTGGGCTCCTGAAGAAGCAGGAAAGACACACAGATCTAGGTATTCGAAGTGGAGGGACAGGGGCCAGAGAAACACTGGTTTGCGACATCTCAGGAGCTCTGGACCTTGGGACCCTGGTGAGAAATCTCTAGGTACATCCTTCACAGAACCATCTGGAATATTGCCTATCCTCTGGTGTCTGGCCCGTGCCACATCCTGCTGGTGCTGTCGGCACCTCCACTCTGCAGTGACTCAGAACCCACCGCCGCAAATCCCTCCTCTATCAACCAGAAGTCACCCTCCACGGATAACTTCTGGAAACTCCAGACATGACAAGTCACCTTCAATGCTCTGCAAAGGGTTCTCTCCCTCTGCCTCAAGTCAATCAGCCACACACCACCAACTCCATTTTCCAAAGTTCCAGGCAATTACAGCCCACTGAGCTCCCTGGCACTGTGCCGACTGCTCAAAGCCTGGACCTAGGTTTCAGCCACTTCGAACCCCACCTCCAACTTCCCCAGCCTCTGCGGAGACCGGCGCATCCCAGAAAGGCCAGCCGGGCCAGGCTGAGACCGTGTGGCCAATGGATCTGAATCAATGCGAAATGAGGGTCAAAACCAGGCGCCTACCTTTGCTGAGGGTCCCGGTGATGAGCTTAAAGATGGTCTGAGCGAATTTCACGAACCCCAGTTTGCATCTTGTAGAGCAGCCACTCATGGTGTTGGGGGGCAGGAAGACTCGGCGGTCAGCAGCCAAGAAACAGAGGCACCCACCTCACGTGCCCCTGGAACTTCAGCGAACCCCCGGAGATGGCTGAACCCCAGAAGCCGGGATCCTGGAACGACACAGCTGCCTCTGCAGTGAGTCCAGCTTCTGCATCCAGGGAGGCTGCAGGGCACGCCGTGTGCTCCCCCTTCCTCCCCCCTCTTCGTGCTGTCCACTCCGGTCTGCCCTGGGAGGGGACCGGGACACCAGGACCAGGAGGCACTGCCAGGACCCAGGCGCTCGCAGAGCCCTGGGAGGAGAGGGAGCTGAGCAGAGCAGAGGGAGGGAGGAGCGGGAGCTTGCCGGCTTTGCTGACTGTCTTTCTTACATGGCAGTGGTAATGTAGCAATTAATACCCGAGTCAGAGGGAGGGGACTGCTCCACAGCAAACACTTGGCTCCACAGCCGCCAGCACGCATTCTCCCGCTCGTTCCTTCCTGGTTAATCTAATAGATCAATTTGCTCTGCTTGGAGCAGGATGGGCGAGCTCCCCACAGTGCAGGAAGCCCGCTGCTCCCAGGCACTCAGTGGAAAGTTTGCAGGCAGCCTCCCCGCGGCCTGGTTTGCATCACCGAGGAGAAGTCGAGTGGAGTAGTGAGGTCCCGGGAGCTGGTCTGCCTTCCTGACTTGGCTCCGCGGATGCCTCTGCCCCAGACTCAAAGCCAGCCTGCTCTCTTGATCCTCCAGCTTCTGCCCGCGGGCAAAGTGGGCTCTGTTCTCAGGATGCCGTGCCAGGCCAAGCACCGTAGAGACTCTTTCCAGCGCATGGCCACCCCATGTAACATAGCGTAGATCTGTCGCAGAGGGTTTCCTTGGCTGTGATCTTTACAGAAGCAGAGGGCCAGGTCTTTCTCTCATAGCGTGGCTGGGCGGATTTGAACTCTCAACCTGGTGGCTAGCAGCCAGGGGCCTAACGGTTGCACTTCCTTATCAGGACAGGAAGCATGACTCCAAGCCCAATGCCGTGGAGTCCACTCCAGCTCTCGGCCATCCCAGGCATGGCAGAGGGGCTACCATGTTTGTAGAAGCGGGCTGCCATGCACTCCTTTCACAGCACCGTGAGATAGATGGGCGCCATGGGCTTACAGATGAGTGGTTGAGAACTAAGCGCTGGTGCAACGCTAAGAGAAGTGAAATTGGGGCCACTCCTTTTTATTAAAAAAGTGACTAGAAATGCTTTACAGAACAACTGACACTCAACGAGTTTGACTAGAGTACAAGACACAGTAAAAGTGCAAGGGGTTATGCAAATGGAAAATCGGTCAGTTGCTGGCAAGTGGGCTCTAATCTTCGTCCACCCTGTGCACAACTGGCCACAGAATTCCAGGCTCTATGCCTTTGCCATCCTCACAAACATCCTATGTCCCAGTCCCTCCTTGAGCCTACAGTGTGTTATGAGTGCATTGCGAATCTGTCGGACTGAGTTGCCCTGTGCATTATTGTTGCTAGGCACCATTGCGGCAGTTCTGACTCATGGTGACCCATGCTGTTTGAGCCCATTGCCAACTCTTATTGTAAGGGTCTTCATGCTCAGTGACCCTCTGCTTATCAAACACAAGGATCCTCTCTTGGGACTGTGCCCAAAGCCTGCGAGCCCAAGTCTTTCCATCCTCACTTCTGAGGACCATTCTGGCTGCACTTGTTCCAAGAAAGGTTTGTCTATTCTTCTGGTCATCCATGCATATTCCATTCTATTTCTCAACCCCACCAGTCAAAGGCATCGACTCCTCTTGGTCTTTCTAATTCAATGTCCAGCTTTCACATGCAGAGGAGGTGATTGAAAATGGCGTGGCGGGGTCAGGTGCACCTCATCCTCAAGGTCACATCCGTGCTATTCAATGCTTTAAAGGGAGCATGTGCAGCAGACTTGCCTGATGCAATATGTCACTTGACTTCTTTTTCTTTTTTTTAAATCAGTTTTATTGGTATGCTATTTCACATATCATACAATTTAATCACATTGAGAAGAGTCATACCATCATCACCACAATCGGTTTTAGAACAGTTTCTTCCTTCTTGCACTCATCCTTATTAGATCCCCATTTCTTCCCCAACTTTCACTGCCAAATCCCCAAGTGGCCGTTAATCCAGATCCTGCCTTCCCAGATTTGACCAGGTAAAAGGGAGGCTTTGGCAACTTCAGTTTTCCCTCCTTTTATCGTGCTATCTTCTCTTCAAGCCCAGTGGTAGGGACTTTTGTTTCCTTTATATTGAGCTGCAATCCATGCTGATGTGTTTGATCTTCACCAGCCAGTGCTTCAAGTCTTCTGTAAACAAGGTTGTGCCATCTGCATATCACTGGCTGTTAATGAGCTTCCTCATAGCCAAATGCTGTGTTCTTCTTCATGTAATCCAGCTTCTGGGATTATTCAATCAGCATACTGATATGCAAAGTCTAATTAAGAATCTGGCTGCCATCCAGAACCACAGGCTCCCCTGGCTGGGAGGGACAACCTACCCACAATCTCCTCCCCCCACAACATGCCACTTTTTCCCCTTGGTGCCTCAGGGGGCCCTCCTGGGTGCCAACTGTCAGTTAGCTGTGACATACGTGTGAACAGCAGACGAGAGATGCCCTGCAGCTCGAATGGAGACCTCCCCTGGAAAGCTTTTCTTGCTCCTCAGCAGCTGTCTCCTTGTGATCTGGTTTTCTGGAGTGTTTGAGGAGCCAAGGAATGGAGACTGTGCTGGATAAAATGTTGGCCAAACCAGAAATCAGGGAGCCTTGTATGATTTCTTTTTTCCAGTCTGTCAATCTCAAAGGAGACAACCTCGGTCCTCAGGGTGGTCACCTCAGGGCCGCAACAAGGTCCTGGAGACCTGCTTTCTCTGAATCCCAAGGTCGCCTGAGTCCCTGTGCTCCCCAACCTGATGTCAAGGGTGGTGAGATCTGCAAGAGCTGGAACCTGTGGAAGCCAGAAACCTGGCAGGGAAGGACAACCTGACTTATTTCCGCTAAAGTGGACTGTAGAAAAGTGGATGGCTCGCTGTCCACCTTTGGGGACCCAGAGAAGCTTGGGGTCTCACTGCATGATAGAAAAAATCATTGGTTAAACAAAACTAAGATTTTGTTGAGATCAATCTTTTTTTAAGGACTTGTAATTGCTACATCATTCACTTTTTAACCTTAGGCACTGAACGACCTGGTTCAAATGCATGCAGTGTCTGGAAATGTTAATGGCAATGGATGGTTTGTCTACCCCTCTGTGTGTCATGAGTCCCCAGTGTGTCCCCAGGACCCGGGTTACCAGACTTTTAGGAGCATGGACCGACCATCCAAGATGTGTAAAGCACTGAGATGGGCAAGCTCACCACAGACCTTGCCATCTGATGAGGAAAGTCTTGGGGAGACTCCATTTATGCCCCTCCTCCAGTCCACTTGTAGAGGCTAAGTGGGGTTGAGACAGGAGGTAGGTCAAGGTTAAGAGGGAGGAGAAAGGAGGCTGGATGTGGAGCAGGGAGGGTCAGGCATGGGCCTGAGTGCCCAGGGTGAGGAGAAGGACCAAAGAGAGCAAGGTTGCCACCACCTGACCTCAGAAGAGGGGGGACCTGCTGAGAAATCCAGCCAAGTGCCAGGTCCCCTCTTTCCCATCTCACCAGAGTAGGGAGACCCTGACAATTCAGAAGAAACAATGGCTGAGACCTAAGTGCCATGAACCAACCCAGAACTCGAATTGCAGACTGGACCCCTGGCCTGAATCCTGCTGGAGAAGTAGACCCCAGAGGGCTCTCAGTAGTATTTGGAGACAGCAGGCGTGACTAGAGGTGAGACTACTCAGGGATCTGAAACCCCAACATCTGCTCAGAGCTGAGGCAGACGCAGCTGGTTGTTGGGAGCGCTGGGCCCCTGTTCTGAGTGGGGAACTTGAGTGGCGTGCGTCAGGGTGAAGAGCTGGAGTCTTCTCGCCAAATGATTATGTAACTCACTCATCGCGCTACAACTATGTCCCGAAGTCAAGTCGTATTATGGACTCTGACCCTGATGCTGAGGATTCCATGGTGGACGGAGGAGACAAATTCCCAGGGCTTGCACAGGTGAGGTGGGAAGACAGACTTATGGCAGCGAGTATGGAGAGTCGGGGTGCTTTGTGTAAAAGAAGGCAGGTCGCATGGATGGCCAGTCTCAGGGGCTCTTATTTCTGTTCTTACTCACCGCCATCGAACTGATCCAGACTCCTAGCAGTCCTATAGGACAGCACAGGAGCTCCTCTCTGGATTTCTGAGGCAGTAAACCTTTATAGGTTTATAGATGAGAAAGCCTCACCTTTCTCCCACAGAGCGGATAACAGGGTTGAACTGCTGACCTCGTGGTTAGTGACCCAACCCATCGTCCACTGTACCACTTGGTCTCCAGCTATTTCTGATAGGGTTGTCCGAGAAGGCTTTTGCCTTTCAAAATGACATTGGACAGCCCCCGTAGAAGACAGTTTGCTGGTTCTTCAAAAAGTTAAACGTACAACTACCACATGACCCCAAGTCCCAGGCTTTCTACCCAAACTCGAAAACGGGCAGTATGACGGGCACTTGTCCAGCCGTGCTCAGAGTCCCTTTGTTTACAATCGCCAAATGGTAGAGACGGCCCAAGCGGCATCAACAGCTGTGTATCAGCACAATGAAGAATTACAGCTCCAGGGAGAGCTGAGGCAACAGAAGTCGGATGCACACACACACACACTGGAACTGCATGATCCCAGGAACTATGTAGACTAGACAAGCGCACAAATACAGAAAGTAGTTAAGTGGTTTCCACGGGCTAGGGGCCATGGGGGACAACTGGGAGTTAATACTTGATGAGAACAAACGTCTCTTTGAAGTGATGAGCAAGACTTGATGATTCATATCAGTGGTGATTGCAGACTGTGAGTGACTGGTGCCGCTGGATCAGCGCTCACTTGAAAAAGGTCAAAACGGTAAATTGTGTGCTGTATATATTGCACCACACACAGACACACGGGCATGCACACACACACATATCAGTGGAGGAAAGAAAGTGCTTCCTCTTTGCAGGTCATGGCCCTAAGTACGCAGACACCACAGAGTCAGGGCTGAGAAGCCAGCAGGTGCCAGGGCCCAAAGTGAGCTGTGAGCTCCAGGCTCACGTCTGCAGGCAGACAGCTGTCAGGCAGCAGCTCAGCCTTGTTTATTGAAGCTTGGTTTTGGCTTCTCTAAAATCCTAATCCTGATTCCTGCCCCATCGTGCTTGGACAGAGTTTAAGTCAATGAAGGCACGCAGTAGAGTGCCTGGCACAGGGTTAAGGAGCCCTGTTGAGGTACCCGGTTCAAACCCACTAGGCGCTCTGAGGGAGAAAGAGGAGACTGGCCCCGCCGTGAAGTGTCACTGTCTCAGAAACCGTATAGACTAAGGGTGGAGACGGTAGGCACGGGCTCGCTGGCCAGGATATGCACACAGCCTATCACACCGTGGTGGTAAAGGGTATGAAAGTTGCTGGCTTCACAGATGCAGCAGCTCCTTATCTGCTGCCTTGGCCCCCAAGAAGCTCTGTGCCCTCTCCAGTGGCGGAGAGGAGACAGTGGCTTCTCCTGTGAGCCCAGCCCCGTGCTCAAGCTGCAGAGAGCTCCAAAGACAGTGCCAGATGGGCCTGGGCCCTCACACGAGGCCATTATTTTTTTTTTTAATTAATAAATAAATAACCCTGTTCTCTGGGGGAATCTGGCTGTGAGAACCCCAGAGGAAGCCGTCGATGAGGTTGCTGTGGTCGTGAGGCGGCCATCGAGTCGTTCCAACCCAGAGCGACCCCGTGCACAGCAGGAGGAAACAGTGCCCTGCCCTGCGTGTGCTATCTTCACTAGTGTTCCTACGCCAGGGCCCGCGGCTGCGGCCCGTATCACTCCACCTCTCCAACGGGTTTCTTCTTCCCGCTGCCTCTCCACGTGACCGAGCAGGCAGGGTCTTCAGGGTCTTCTTTTCCAAGGACTGGTCTGAGGAGGCTCCCGGGGAGGGTGCAAACAATGACTTTGAGAGCTGGGTCTCATTTTTAACTATGCAAGAACTTACCCAAACACTATACCGCAGCCCAGACTCTTCCGATCTCAGTAAGGCCCCAAGGATCGCCTTCTCCACCTGGGATAAGTGGCTCAGGCCCAGCGAGGACCAGCAGAAGCCAGGGCATCAAGGGGCAAAATCTTCCGACAAAATCGTCAGTGCTCCCAGAATATGCGCGGCATTGGAAGATGAGTTGTGGCCGCACATAGTCATGATCTGCAGTCCTGGAGAGCATCAAGGTCTGCCTAAGAAACCTGCTTGTCTGCAAGTCGGGGCGGGGCGGGCGGCAGTGGCTACGGAGTGCTCACACAGCACTGGGGAAGTTGGACTTGCTGCAGGTTCGCCGTCAGCCTCCCTCAATCCCCCACCTGCACCCGCACCGGTCACAGATGTGAGCTGGCTAAAGGAATCCAGGAAAACAGTTACTGTTCCTCTTGACACGGTTTGGGAGAACCTTCGCCTGCTGCTTCCAGGGGAAAGAAGGCAGGCAGCTGGGGGTCCCTGAGTGGGCTGACCTCTTTGAGGACAAGCACACTGTGCTTAGGGGGTCAAATACAGCCCTGCCCCATGGCAACACCTCCAACTGAGCTTCTTCCTAAAGACTCCGGAGGCAAGTACCAGCCATTCACACATTTAACCCTTGGGTCACACGTTGGGCTGCTAATCCCCATGTTGGCCGTCTGAAGCCAACAGCCCCTCTGTGGGAGAAAAATGAGACTTTCTGACATTGAGTGACAGTATCAGAAACTTAAAAGGGGCAGTTCTACTCTGTCCTAGGGTGGCGGTGCGTATAGCTAGCCCTGTAGGGTGGTTTTCCCGTACTCACCCTGCAGGTGCAGAGACTGAGGCCACAGAAGGAAAGGTGATCACCCAGGTGAGGCCGAAAGGAATTAAAGACTGGCTGCTATTTCATTCTAAAACTCACAGGACCTTATTTCCTAGTCCTCCAGGGTTTAAAATGAAAGAGATCGGAAATTTCAGGGAGATACATCTTGTCCCTGCCTGACACATACAGTTAAGTACTTGACTACTAACCAGAAGGTTAGAGGTTTGACTCCACCGAGAGGCATCTTGACAAAAAAGTGGGGGAAACCCAGCAGTTTGCTTGCAGAAGATGATAGCCTTTGACATGGTGTCACCATGCATGGGATAGAATGAGATCAATGGTAATGGTTTCATGGTAACAGAGAGCTGCCCTCTGTGATTGTATGCTCCGCAATGCTGCGCACATCCTGGGGAGAGAATGGAAATGTTTGTCCTGGTGTGGGGGAGGGGGTTCCCTCCACAGACAGGGTTTCCCAGTGGAAAGGGAAGTGGAGGCAGAACGAAGTGGGGGGCCCCAATCCTGCCAGAAGACTAAAACCAAGCTAGCAAAGAGGCTAGCTTGCACAGGATATATAAACAGTGCTTGCCAGAGGTATTGGAAGTGGGGGCAAAGACTGGAAGATGACGCTGAGGGGCCGGGGCTCAGTGGCCATGGGAAGTATCCACCCCTTTCAAGCTGGGAACAAAGGGGAGAGGCTGAGTCCAGGAAGGGATTGCAGAGGAGAGGGGCTGAGACCAGATCTCTGCAGGGGGCCTGCAGCGACTGGCATCTCAGGGGCCGGGAGGGGGAGTTGGCAGGCACCAGGCTGATTCTGGGAGTTCAAGAGATGGACACGTAGGAAGACACCGCCCCTCCTTTAGTGGACTGAGTCAGTGGTGGAACTGCTGGCCCAGCAGAAATGTGGACAACGGAGTCCAGCTCCAGACGCCAGGACCGTCCTGGGAACACTGGAAGCAGGAAGACGACCCTTAAAGCCCAGCACAGCTAAGTGTCTTCTCCTCTGAGAAGCGAACCCAGTCGCGGTCAGCTCGCCAGGATTGACTTCCTACTCCCACAGAGAGTTGCGGTCTCAAAACCCCCGAGAGGCAGCTCCACCGTGTCCTCAAGCGTCACTCTGAGTCCCAGTGGACAGGCTGGCACTGAGGTTTGATTCTTTCTGGAGTTCCAGCAACAGCCCCAGGTGAGAGACCAAGAGGCCCAGACTGGGGAGGAGGACAGTGAGAGGCTCCCTATGTCTTGAAGAGAGCGATGTCTGGCTGACAGGTGGACCAGGATGTGAGCAAGTTAGGAGAGAGGCCGGAGCTAGAATTCTCATCACCAGTTGCTTTCTCTTGCTGCCGAGGAAGAAAATATAAATGCCGCATCCCAGAGGGCTGAAAATATTAGCATTTAAATACGGGCTTACATAGGTGGGTTAAAAAAAAAAGGCAATTTCACAAGAATTAAGTCAGATTTTAGTTTTCCTCTTAGCTGTGGAAAATTCAGCTCTGTTCAAGGGTAGTCCTGGGAGAGAGGCAGCGGGCACCAAGTCTTCTCCTTCCAGGGAGAAAACGGTGATGGCACGAAGTGGGGGAGATGACTCGGTGCTGCTGGCTGCCATCTCTAAGTCTCTCTGGAGTTGCAAGCTGGCTTACAGGAAGGGTCCCCCAGCGTCACACCTCCCAAGGGAGTCTCCACCCATTCTGCTATCAGCAAGTCCACAGCCCTTCTGGGTGGGGTTGCGGGGACCCATATTCTGCTACAGGACTTGCAGAGAGAGAGAGGGGAAATGAACGGCTGTGGTTGCTTCCAGAGGTCCATGGGAAGAACAAGGCTGACCGTGCAGCCAGCCATCTCCTCTCTTCTTGACCCTGACAGTGTCTAGGGTCTTTAGAGCACCCACCGCTGCCCACTGCCATGCCCTCCCTGAGCTCAGAGCTCATTCTCTTCCTGCTGTCCCCTGTGAACTGGACTCGGGCCTGGGCAAGCACGACTGGAGGAAGGAGCTTCGTTTGTTCATCATGGAAAGAGAATTTGTTTAGATTGGGCCTGTGGGCTGTGACCAGCAGAAAGCGCTACAAAGGGGGTAATCAGAGTCAACAGGCTCCTGGTGACTCCCTGTCTGTCAGGGTGGAACCGCCCTCCCTGGGGTGTTCAAGAGCTGGGGCACCTTTCTTCTGAGGTGCCTCTGGGTGGGCTTGAACTACCGACTTTCCTGCCAGTTGCCAGGGATAGCCATTCTGTTCCTTAGAGTATACACAGCAGGACACAGGTGCTCAAAATGCAGAGAGGAGGGTCAGAGAGCCAATCCCCAGATGCAGAGCTATTCAGGTGCTTCATTTTCTGTAGTTTTCCCATCAAAGCACACCACTCCATGGTCTTGTGGCTGCTCGACCCCTCTCTTTCCATATGACTCAGTTTGCCTTTCTCACCATGGTCTACCTCTCCAGGCTTCTCTCAAAACACATCCCCGCTTCAGGCCCTCTGCCTCCCGACTACGCATGAGTGGCTGCCTGGGGAATCTGTACTTTCCCTTCCCAGAACCCCCATATGTTAGAAAGGGTTCTCTAGAGAAACAAATTCAGGAAACTTATGATTATAGATATGTATATATATATATATATATGATAGATGGATAGATGATAGATACAGTGCTAAGGAATATAACAGCTAACTAGTCCACACAGCAGTACAGAGGGCTCAGTTCAACTACCTTCTTTGGAGCAGTCAATATACTGGAAGTCCTTCAATTTATGAGCGCTACAGAGTCCGAGGTCAAGGGTCCAAGATCCATGGACAGCTGAGTCTTTTGTACAGCAATGCAGGCAGGCTGGCCACAGGCAGCAAACAGCATGGGAGGTCACCAACAGTCAACCAGATGAAAGTATCTGACAGTCCCAAGCTCAAGCGATGCACACACCAGCACGTGGCAAGGCAGGACTCGAAGGCACCTCAAGCTCTAGTGACACAATTCACAGGTTGGGTGTGCCAAGGATAGTGACGCTCACAAGTTGAGGCAGAGAACTAGCAGCCACACATTGATCTCGTCACCAGAGCGTGAGACAGAGACAGGCGGAGCTTGCAGGCTATATATCTCTTTGGGCTCCAATCAAATTGCGTCCTTATTAATCCCACATGCTCCATGTTTATTGGCCAGGTTGGCACAACAAACCTACCTCTCATATCCTGGATCCAGGATGGGCACCTCTGTTCTGCTATCAGGTTGGCACTGACACATGGGGACCCAAGTGTGTCAGTGTGCTCTGCAGTGTTCAGTGACTGCCTTTTCCAAAGGGGACCCAAAGTGGATCATCTGGCTTTCCTTCCTAGAGTCTCTCTTTGGTGAGCAGCTGAGCACCTTATCCATTTTCACCACCCAGATGCTCCTGTGTTCATAGCGCTCTGCTATATATCATCTGTCTGCCATGCCCCAAACCAACTAGACCAAACTCCCTACCATCCAGCCAGTTCTGAAGCACAGCAAGCAGAGAGGACAGACTGAACTTCCCTGTGCGTTTCTGAGACTGTAACTCTTCGTGGAAGTTGATAGCCCCTTCTTTTTCTGTGGAGCAACTGGTAGCTTCCTAATCATTACACCTCCCAGAGTTCCACAAGCAGTCCCCCCCCCCCCCCCC